>JASKGM010007260.1:0-10187 GCA_034509205.1 Ceratonia siliqua | reverse complement strand
TTTTTGTTTTTTGTTTTCCCCCTTTTTGTTTTCTTCTTCTTCTTTTTTTACTCTCTTTTTTTTCATTATTATTTTAATATTTTTAATAATTAATTTTTTTTTGTTATTTTTATTTTTATTTTTATTTTTATTTTTGTATTTTGTATTATTTTTTTATTTATTAAATTTTTTTTTACCTGGACAGAATCCAGTGTTTACAGTTGCCCTTCTTTACTTGATTCTTAACGATCAGTGATGTTTCAAATTTTCCTGTAAAGAACAAGTAAAGACAAAACACAGATTTTGTCCAGAAGTACATTAAAATGGCAAAGGATACCTCGATTGAGGCCATGGAGAATTGTGAATCAGGAAATTAGGAATTCAGTATGAAATATTTCCATCATACTAAATAACTTAGAAAACTGGTACAGAGAAATCAATGTACACAGCAAAAAAAATTTTTGAAATTTAGTACAGAATATCTCCGTCATACTAAATAACTGAAACTGGTAAGGAATAACTCGTCTTATCCAGCGAAATTTTGGGAATTTAATATAGAATATTGTCATCATATTAAATAACCCGGAGTTTGGAACTTAGTATGGAATATTTCCATCATACTAAAAGCCAAAACTGGTATGGAATTACTCGTCGTACGCAGTGAAATTTGGGAATTTAATATGGAATATTGTCATCATATTAAATAACTCAGAATTTGAGATTTAGTATGGAATATTTCCATCATACTAAAAGCCAAAACTGGTACAGAATTACTCGTCGTACGCAGTGAAATTTTTGACATTCAGTATGGAATATTTCCATCGCACTATATAACTGAAAACTGGTACGGAATAACTCATTGTACCCCGCGAAATTTGAGAGTTTAGCATGGAATATTTTCATCATACTAAAGACTTGGAACCGGTACGAGAAAATTGGCATACACAGTTAAAATTTGAGAATTTAGGCATTTAGCATGGAGTATGTCATCACACTAAATAACCTGGAAACTGGTACGAGAGAAATGACGTACACAATTAAATTTGAAATTTAGTAAAGAGGTAAGGAGACGAAATCCTACCTCTAAGTATGGAATCAGGCAAGGGGATAAAACCTCAATGCAAGAATTTTTGAAAATGACGTTATCATTATTTTTCTATTAAACAAAGCCAGAGACAAACCTCACACTACCAAGATCTTCAAAAAAGCATGTAATGCGACTTTAATGCATGATGATTTTTTGAACAAAAGCATGGCACGTAACCTCGATGCAATTTATTTTAAACAATGCACGGGGGTAACCTTAATGCAAACAACTTTATATTTATTTTATTTACTTATCCCTTCACATACTTCCCTTAGTTCCCCTTGAAAAGCTATGCACTTTTTTAAGAAGAAGAAACATCCTAAGCGTCTTTTCACCCATTAGATCCTTGTCTTCCCTTATGCGAGTACGACATTGAATCACCTGGTGTTCTGGTTGTCCCTTGCTAGGGATATAATGGCTGATTATCGTACTTCGTATCTCTAAATAGCCCGGGGTTTCAAATACTTTGTCAATTTAGCATTTTTGGTATGATTACCCATTTGATCGCCGTACTCGCTGACCCGTAGTAAAGCATTTTGAAGCAATATTTCAATTTAGCCCTTTTAATATTCTGCTCAAGTTTTATCCATGAATAAATTTCATTTATTGAAATAGATATAAAAATAATAGGGACCGCATAATCCCTACACAGATGATAGAAATACAAGTCTGAAACAACAAAAGTTCATATTCGAGTATATAGTCAAATATATCCTCGAAATGTTGTAGAGGAGGAGCCGGCAAAATGAATGACAATGAAATTTTGCCCCAGTTTGAAGTCTTTTATATCCTTCAATAATGATTCTCACATTACTATGAACAGGTATATTGTAACCTTCTCAACACATAGATCACTGATGTTGGTGGAGCTTTTGAATTCTTTCCGTTCTTCAGCTTCAATTCTTCTTGGAGCTTTTCTTGTTTCTTTAATCATGGCACTCTGAGGTAATTGCCCCAGTTTTTTGTTTAAGTCGCCCTTTCGGGTTTTCAACTTAACAATGTTTTTTTTTTACGCGTAATAGCGTTTTATTGCATCTGAATTTAATGGCCTTGCCAATTCTTGTCCATCCATATCGGTGAGAATCAACGCTCCTTCGGTAAATGCTTGTTTGACAATATAAGGTCTGTCATACACCGGTGCCCACTTTCCTCTAGTGTCCTCCTGATTAGGTAGTATCCTCCGAGCTACTAGGTCCCCAACTTGAGATTCCCTTGGCTGAACCTTCTTATTGAATGCCCGCGCCATTCTCTTTTGGTAAAGTTGACCATGGCAGATAGCAGCGAGGCGCCTTTCCTCTATCATATTTAACTGTTTGTAACGGACCTTGACCCACTCAGCATCATCTAACTGCGCTTCCATGAGTACCCTAAGAGAAGGGATTTCCACTTCGATGGGCATCACTGCTTCCATACCATAAAGTAAGGAATATGGAGTTGCCCTAGTTGACAATCTTACACATGTGCGATATGCATAAAGCACATATAGAAGCATTTCATGCCAATCCTTATAGGTCACTACCATCTTTCCTAGTATCTTTTTGATATTTTTATTCGCTGCTTTGACTGCTCCATTCATTTGGGGTCTGTATGGTGCCGAATCGTGGTGTTTAATTTTGAATTATTCTCATAGTTTTTGAACTTTTGATCCATTCAGATTGGCCGCATTATTAGTGATTATTCGCGATGGCAGTCCATATCGACAAATGATATTGAGCCTCAAAAACTTAGCGAACACTCTCTGTGTGATACTAGCGTATGAGACTGCTTCTACCCACTTTGTAAAATAGTCGATAGCAACAAGTATGAAACGGTGACCGTTAGAGGCTTTAGGATTAATGGGCCCAATTATATCCAAGCCCCACATTGAAAAGGGCCAAGGTGTCGTCATGTTATGCAGTGGGAACGGTGGAGCATTGATGCGATCAACATAAATCTGACATTTATGGCATTTTTGGTAGTAACTGATGCAATCTTTCTCCATCGTTGACCAGTAATAGCCACATCTGAGAATTTGGCGAGACATCATGTGTCCATTGGCGTGGCTTGCACATATGCCCTCATGTACCTCCGTCATGATTGACTGTGCTTCTCTGCTATCAACACAACGAAGCAAAGTTCCATCATGCCCTCTTTTGTACAATATTGATCCACTTAAAAAGAAACCCATGGATAAGCGCCTGATGGTTTTCTTATCATTTTCTTCTATGCCATCTGGATATTGTCGAGACTGAATATACCGCTTAATGTCTTCATACCATGGCAACTCATCGCTTCGTTCGATGTTCAGACAGTATGCTGGTTTATCTCTGGACTCTACATTGATAGGAAGAACCCTACTTTCTTGGTTTACTTCGGCCATAACTGCCAAAGTTGTGAGTGCATCAGCAAACTGGTTTTTTTCTCTGCTCAAGTGTGAGAAAGAAATTTCTTCAAACTCCTCAGCTAGCGACGATAAGTATTTCTGGTATGGTATCAACTTTGGGTCTCGAGTTTGCCATTCACCTTTCACCTAGTAGATGATTAAAGCCGAATCCCCATAAACTTTTAGTTTCTTGATGCTCATTGCTATCGCCTCTTGCAGTCCATTAATGCAAGCTTCATATTCTGCGACATTGTTGGTACAGTCGAAGTCTAACTTTATGGCGACCGGGAATTGGACTCCTTCAGGAGAAATAATGACAGCTCCCAAACCATTCCCATTCACATTCACAGCCCCGTCAAAGTACATTTTTCAGCTTTCTTCTAATTCAACCTCTTCTATCTCTAGTATATCTTCATCAGGAAAATCAAAATCGACCAATTAGTGTTCGTCTATGGGATTTTCAGCCAATTGGTCTACGATTGCACTTCCTTTGATAGCCTTCAGGGTAACGTATTTAATGTCATATCCTGACAGAATTGCCTGCCACTTGTTAACCCTGCCTGACAAATGTGGCCTCTCAAACACATATTTTATGGGATCCATCCTGGAGATGAGCAACACAGTATAATAAGCCATATACTGATGAAGTCGTTTGGCAGTCCAGGTTAGAGCACAGTAAGTTTTCTTAATTGAAGAGTATCAATTTTCGCATTCATTGAACTTTTTGCTTATATAGTATATCGCTCTCTCTCTCTTACTTGCTTCTTCATGCTGTGCCAACATTGCTCCCATGGCTGTGGGCAAGACCGTGAGGTATAACAGTAAAGGTCTACCCTGAGTAGGCGAAACCAAAACTGGTGGATTCTGTAAATAAGACTTGACCTTTTCGAACGCTTCTTGGCAATTTTCATCCCACTCACCGAGGTTGTGTTTCCTCAATAATTTAAACATCGGTTCACAAGTTTGGGTTAAATTTACTATAAATCTCGCAATATAGTTGAGCCTTCCTAGAAAACTTCTTACTTCTTTTTCTGTACGAGGAAGGGGCATGTCTTGTATGGCTTTGATTGTGTTAGGGTCAATTTCAATTCCTTTTCAACTCATCATGAAGCCTAACAATTTCCCTGAGGATGCCCCAAATGTGCAGTTATTGGGGTTTCACCGAAGTTTGTATTTTTGCAGTCTCTCGAATAACTTCCTTAAGACTGCTACATGGCTTTCTTTTTCACCAGACTTTGCCACAATATCATCCATATACACTTTGATTTCTTTATGCATCAAATCATGGAACAAAGCCATCATTGCCCTCTGATAGGTTGCCCCAGCATTCTTGAGCCCAAATGACATTACCCGATAGCAGAATGTGCCCTACTGCGTGACAAAGGTGGTTTTTTCCTTGTCATCCTCACTCATAGGTATTTGATTATAACCCGAATATCCATCCATAAAGGAATATACGTGGTTTGACGCTGTATTATCTACCAGTACATCAATATGGGGTAAGGGAAAGTCATCTTTTGGACTGGCTTCATTCAGCTTTCGATAATCTACACACATCCTCACTTTCCCGTCTTTCTTGGGGACTGGAACTATGTTGGACACCCATTCTGGGTATTGGGAAACTTCAACAAAACCAGCTTCTATCTGTTTCATCACTTCATCTTTTATTTTTAGTGACAATTCTGGATTCATCCTTCGCAATTTTTTCTTAGTAGGGGTGCAATCCGAGTGTAGAGGAATTTTATGTGCTGCGATTAGGGGGTCAAGCCCTGGCATATCCTGATAGGACCAAGCAAATACATCCCTAAATTCTCGGAGAAGGGCTATCATCTCTTCTCACTTGGGATTATTTACAATTTTAAGCTCTTTCTTGTCTTCTTCAGTCCCCAAATTTATCTTTTCTATTTCCTTGTTATGGGGTTTTATTCCTTTTTCAGAAGACTTGATTATTTTTGTGAATGTTTCTATTGTTTCATAGTCTAGTTCCTCGAGGTTACAATTATTCATTTCCATATTAACGTGAGAATCAGATGTAGGATGCAAAAGAACCTTGGAATGATGTGAGAATTGGGAAAGAACAACTTCCCTGGATATAAAGAGAAAAACGAAATTGAATAAGAATATTTAGATGAAAGGGAGAATAACGAAGATAAACTGAAATTTGTGACAAGAGAAACTGGTATTTCATTCATTGGATAAAACATGGTCCACACATTAAATAATTCAAAACAGCCTTGGACTTCGGCCAAATTGAGATAAAGCTAATTAAAATATTACTGGTAAATGCACACGTCTGAGGTCAACTCGGCATCCCAATTGTTTAGCAATGAATCATCCTGCCCTGAGCTAACGCGACTATTTGGCACTCATTCTTCCCTAAGGGTATTAATGGCCGGATCACCAAAAATAACCTGCGCTGGTGCTGGGAATGTTTCCTGAAGATGAGGGAAGCTGTGTTAGCTTTCTTCTTATTCCTGGGCTCACAGCCTAAACCTTGTCTCCCTACATTCTCAATTGCTTCCACAGGAGACACAATTCCTTGCAATCTGGCGCCTATCCCACTACCGGGCTGGTACCCACATTTGATCAAGAGCTGTTATGGCCTGTTTTGGGGTTTCAAGGCATTTCCTTTTTCGGGCTCTTTGTCTACCGTTTCCAGTGTTTGGAAAGCACTTTCTAAGGATTGTTCCGCAGCTTCAACATACGAAATTGACACTGGTTTGGATATCAACATTTCTTCTTCACTTTTAACAGTGATGACCCTGCCCTGATTTATGAACTTGACCCTTTGGTGCCAGGTTGAGGGTATAGCTTGTGCAGCGTGTATCCATGGTCTGCCTAATAGCATTGTGTAAGATGGTTCTATATCCATGACCTGGCATACCACTTCAAAAATGCTAAGGCCAATTTCTAATTTCAGAGTAATGATTCCTCTGACTTCCCTCCGAGAGCCATCAAATGCTCTAACAATGAGGTCACTATTTTTCATTTCCTTCTCACTCACTGGCAGCTGCATTAAGGTAGAGTAAGGGAGTACATTTAGAGCAAACCCATTGTCTACTAGGACATTTGCCACTGTGTATCCTTCGCACCTCACAGTCATGTGCAAAGCCCTATTGTGATTTTGGCCCTAGGCGCACATGTCATCCTCCGAAAAAGTGATCATGTTAGATATCTTCACACAATTCACTATATTTTCAAACTTTTCTAGCATGATGGTCGGACTAACGTATGCTTGATTTAGTATCTTTTGAAGGGCCATTCGATGTACTTCAGAGCTTACAATTAGCGATAGCAGTGAGATTTTGGCATTGGTCTTCCCTAGTTGCTCAACAATATCATATTCACTTTGCCTCATGATTTTCAAAAACTCTTCTTCTTGGGCCAAATTTTCCTCGCTAACCACTTCTACAACCTTTCCCTTCCCCTTCTTTGGTTATTCCAAAATTTCAGGAGGGTACACCCTTCCACTCCGAGTGACATTCCCAATAGCCATGTCATCAATAATCTCGTCCATTTCCTCCACTTCTTCAATTTGTGGCTCGGCTAGTTCTTTATGATTGTGCAAAGTAACAGTCGATGCATAGATCCAAGGTATTGCCTTATCACTTTCATAAGGGAAAGGTTTGAAGGCGTTGATGACTAGAGTGGGCCTTTGCACTGGGTTTATTGATGATTTTGGCCTTACAGTGAAGGTCATAGGTTTAGGAAGGAAGTTTCCTTTCTCCATCACATTGACTTTGGCATAAGGGGTCTTTCCTTTGTATTGGATAACTCCCAAAATTATTAAT
The DNA here is from genome assembly GCA_034509205.1 of Ceratonia siliqua. NCBI lineage: Eukaryota > Viridiplantae > Streptophyta > Magnoliopsida > Fabales > Fabaceae > Ceratonia > Ceratonia siliqua. The sequence continues at coordinate 2,968 of JASKGM010007260.1, read as the reverse complement.
CTCTACAAGTCTTTTTCGAATGCCTTGCATTGCTCTATATCATGCCCTGAAGTTTGATGGTATTCACATCTTGCTTGCTTGTTGTTGTATTCTTCTTCTTTTATATTGGCTATAATTCTTCCAATCTTATATCCGGCTGCAATCAACCCTCAAAAAATTGTTGCTCGAGATGTGATGATGCTTTTAAAGCTTTCCCTATCTGTCCCTTTTTCTAGTATGCCATTGACCTGACCACTCCCATTGTGATCGGGTAAGGGATTAGCATTGATGTTTGGACCGCCTTGGTTGAGTTTAATTGCCCCATGTTTGTATAACCTGGCTACTTGCGTTCAGAAGCCCGGGTAGGTCTTAATGCTATGTCCAATAGCATCATAGTGGTACAAGCATTTTTCATTGGGGTTGTACCACACTGGATAGGGAGGCTGTACTGGATTATAAGGGACTGGGCTCAGAAGGCGTCCATCATATAGCTGCTTATACAACTCAGTGTTTGACATTTGAAAATCCAGAAATGGATCCCTTTCCCTGAACTGTCTGTTCTGTCGTTGGTTGTTATTTTGGTTTATGCCCTGCTGTGGTACTACCAGTTGGGCGTTGTTTTGGGAGTTTTAGTTATTGTTAACTTGGAAACCGGCATTCCTATTTTGATAATAGGGCTTAGGGTTGGACTGATTATAACTTTGCTGTGCTTATACGTATCCTACCTCGGGTTCTTTTTTCTTTTGCTGGAAGTTTTTCTTTTGGCTTTGTCCAGTAATTTCGTTTCCTCCTACCAGTATCTTTCCAGCCTTAACAAGTACCTCGATCCGTTCCCCTGCCCTTATAAGATCAGAGAAATCATTGAAAGCACTTCCTGCCATCAACCCGATATACAGGGTTCCCAGGGTTCCTAGGAAATAGGAGCAAGTTTCCGTACTTGTCATGGGTGGTTGTACCTCAGCTGCTAATGCCCTCCATCTTTGGGCGTATTCCTTAAAGGTTTCCTTATCTTTCTTTTGCATAACCTGTAATTGCTCCCTTGTTGGTGCTGTATCCAAATTGAAGCGGTAATGCCTTAAGAAGGCATCGGCCAAATCTTCCCATCGGTTAATCCTGGAGTGGTCTAACAGCATGTACCATTGGAATGCTGTTCCGGCAAGACTCTTATGGAAAAAATTCAATAGTAATTTCTCATCGTCGCCAGCCACAGCCATCTCTGTACAGTAGGACCTCAGGTGGAACTGGGGGTTAGTGGTTGCATCATACTTCACAAATTCAAGGACTTTGAAATCTCTAGGGATATTCACTGGGGGAGTCAACCTTAGTTCCCTTGCGTTGATCACCCCTAAAGAGCCTTATCCCTGCATCATCCTCATCTTCTCTTTTAATGCGAAGACCTGGTCTAGGACTCCCTTTTCTTGTACTGACTCATCTGTTCTTACAGGCGGCAGAAGTGGTGTTTGGACATAATTGTATCCACCAGGCGGTCCATTCACGGCATTTCCTTCTTTGCCATGAGGGCAATCGCCCAATGGTGGTGGGGGAGGTGCCCTATTAGCCATGGTAGGTATTTCCAGAATTTTGACCAAAGTGAAACACCTCTTGAGGTGGTTGCATCGTGCTCCTTACATTGTTGGCCATGAGTTCCGTGAGTTTCGCCAGTTGTTCCTGGATCTGATCCATCCTATCCTCTAGCCTCTGTATATTCTCCGTGTGAGATTGTTCTAAGGCCATGGCGTACGACCTTGTGATGATTCTTCGAGTGGTGTGAGAATGCTTAGTTTGATCCTTCTTTGACGATGTAATGATGAGGTCTTGTTAATCTTTTCCCTCTTTTCCCTCTCTGAAGATAAGCAAGTTGTGAATTTATTTATTATTTTTTTTATTTTCAAAATAATCATTAGTGTCCTTATTACCATATTTTTTGAATTGGCATTAGAGATTTTGTTTCCTCCTACATTCTTGTTGAGGGTACAATACCCCACAAAATAAAATATAGTTGGCGAAGTCTTATGGAGATTACATAAGCTTTACTAGTTTAAGAAATTGCATATACACTAATCAGTCCACTCGATGGCACGTCAAAGTACGAACATATTCCCAAGTTTTTATTGGAGGCATAGTACCTCACAAACTAAACCTAGTTGGCAATAGCTCATGGGGACATACACCTCTACTCATGAGTATCATCCTATTGGACAGCAAGAATTAAGAGATAACTAATGTAAAAAAAAAACCATGCTTCTTTTGAGGGCACAATACCCTACAAATAAAGCATGGTTAACAATATTCTAAAGAGAAATCTTCATATAGACATTGTCCCAAAAGATCATCATTTTCATTCATGATAATAGTCTCATACACACTTGTCCAATAGTACAATAAGCTCTTTGCATAGATCTAAGAATGCAAGTAAATCCGGGGTAGATGATGGCACGGTGGAGGCCGTCGCTTGCTGGAAACTTAAGATAAAGTCGGGCAGCCTATTCTGTATCTCCCTTTGAGTATTCTCGCAGACAGCTAATAATTGCATTGCCATATCGTGCAGGTAATGGAAATATCTTCTCCATTTGTTGGCTAAGTGCTCCTGTCTGTTAAGTTCATTCATTATTTCAGCTGATGGCGGTTCTAGCATATTGAGGACAATGTGGTTCATGTTGTTCAAATGCCCAATTTCCTCCCTTGCACCGGCTAATATTCGCTTAAGTGTTATATTGGTTGAGCGCTCTTGTCCCAATAGATCGTCGGCGTTTTTCAACTTCTTCTTCCACCTGTATTCATTATTCTTCCAATGCTTTATAGCATCCCTGAACCTCTCAAGGTCTTGCAGTCTGAGGTCTCTTTCTCGTTGAAGCTTAATGTCTCGATCTAACTGGATCATTTGCAGCGACTGTTCAAGCTCTCTTACCCAATGTTCCAATCCTATGTTCCTTTGTACCAGTTCAGCTTTTTCTTTTTCCACCATTGTCAGATGTGCTTCTAAGGTTTC
>JASKGM010007259.1:0-10187 GCA_034509205.1 Ceratonia siliqua | reverse complement strand
CAATGGAGATTTGTTTTGACACACATCAAACACTTATATGTTAAAAGAAACTGATAATTAAAACTAACTCTTTAAAGAAGTTGACCGATAGCACTTGCTGCTATTAAAAGCATAATGAAGATTAAGCCATGTATTTGAATTAAACTACTTCTGTAATATGCAAGAAGGGTTATTATATTGGCATATGAAGTTATGGAATCGCCATAAATGTAAGAAAAAGATCCCCACTAACATTAAGTGTAACAACTGCATTAGGATTCTTTTCGACAGCATAAACTTTTAGCTTCCGCCCAGTTTCTTCAGCTGCCTACATATGAAGATGATAAAAGTCACATGAATGAAAAGGATATACCCAATATACATTTAACAGAAAGTAGTTTAAAGTAAAACACATTCAAAAATTTATAACATAGAAGGCATAAGAACACACCTCTAACGATGCTCGAACAAGAGGCCCACGCCCAGCACCAACAACCATCAATACCTAGCCACAGAAATTACACAAACCATTATGTCTCTGCTGAATAGAATGTTAAACAACATCCATAGTAGTGCATGTTTATCTTGGTGCTAAAAAAATGACAACCAACAAATGAAGATGCATAAATAGGACACCAGAAATCTTACCGTGGTAATCACAGATGCCTTTTCATCAGGAACCCTGTCCAGCAATGCTTCACAAACTGCTCTTTGGTACTAGCAAAAAGAAAGCTAATGATTAGATATAAGGTACACACAGATGCGCAAATTTGAGAATATTTTGAATGCATTGCCTTACCTGAATGTATTTCACCGTGTCTTTCTCAAAAGTTTCATAGGTCTGAGCCTCTAGATTATCCATAAGAGGCTGCACAATAATTGTGAAAAGTTCCAAATCATTCACCAAAAAGTGCGGAGAAACCATCCAGCAACAGAGGCCAAAAATGAGTAGAGAATCAGGAAAGAGAATACTCACTTGCAAGGGTGACTGTAAAAAATCCCTGTAACCAAGCTGACATAAGAGACTGAGAGGGTCAAGAGGAAGATAATGGCAGATAATGCTATACCTTCATTCAACACATGGAAAAATAGATACCTCAAAACGTTCTTGCTCAGGAATAGGATCCATTCTTTGGTATAGATAACCAACATAATCCAGATAAGGCCTCAAGGGATGTCTTTCTGAATCTAAATAGCACAAGAAAAAAAAAACAACTCATTCAAAGCAGAAGACTCTTGGCCAACAGCCCAATGGTTAAAAGTATATAAAAACAACAGAACACCAAATCACAACTTTCATATTACAAATGTGCACAAACACAAGCAAGAAGGGAGGTGGAGAGATATATAAATATTGAGTAGACTATGGACAAACAGCACTTGTAATCAAATGCAGGTTAAATAAAATCAGCTCAAAAAGGATAAATTAAGAATATACAAAAAATCAATTTAAAAGAAATTATTACTGCTTAAAGAATTATCTTCAGTATCAAGATGATATATCTATGAACCAATAATATGAACTTACCTGCAGTAGAATGATTATGAGAAGCATCTGGATCCACACTTGCCTTGGGATGAACTGGTTTTCCCGATATAATAATCTAGACAATGTTTCAAGAAACTCAGTACCTTTTGCAGGGGAAAAAAGCTACTTGAATCTGAATTTCATTCCTACTGATCCGCTAATCAGTAATACAGTATCAAGAAAAAAAAAATTATTAGAATAGTAAGAATACGCTCAGACTACATGGTTGTCATAGTGGAACTATGTGCTCAACTTACTTTGTCATCCAACACTTACTACTGACTCACTTTTCAACAAATACAAGATTCAAAGAATTTGGATGGATTACCTGTATAGAATGGTTAAAGAAACCAGTAATTAACTTCTGGTGACGCTTTGAGAGGCATGGATAACCACGAGCATTAGTTAAAAAGGACTGCCAAAAATTCAATAGAAACAATTACTACTTAGAACAGAATCAGCAACGACATACTTGATATCTGAAAAATGCATTATCAACCACAAGATGTCCTTACATCAGTATTTATTATAGCTGCTCTAACAGACTCCCCAAACCAACGTCCAAGTGAGTTTGCTGATGGTAGGGTACTCCTATTGAACAAGACCCATGATCATATCATGACCAAAAAAATTAATACTATATTTGGGCAACTGTAAAACAAGTTGGGCTATATTAATCGAGGTACACAAAGCAAGATCAACGTATAAAGTACTATGAATAAAAGGTTTAAGTCTAAACCACTCACAGGATATCAAGTGCAATTGACAATTGACTATGGTGCTCACAAAGCAGACGAAATGAATTCCACATTTCCCAAGAATCAACCTGTAAACCAGGAATAGATAGGTGAGTAAAAATAAACCTGGCATCATAATTTTTCATGTCTACAAAGAACTAATATATTCAATATCAACAAGCATATATCACAAAGAATATTTTATTCCAAAAGCTTAGGCTATTAGAAGGCTCGGGAATGGTTCTAATATATGTCATAACACGCTCACACAGTAGCACTTTGAACTTGAAGCGTGGATGGAGCACACACCTACCATATCTTGTGCTGAAATTTAATTTAATTAAAAGAATGGAAGGCAGCAATGATCGAACTCCTAACTTTTTGATCATCAAGGGCTCTAATACCATGTCAACTGAAGGTCCGTTTCATCCCAAAAGCTTAAGATCAAAGCATAAACACCATGTAAGTCCCTACCATTGTGTTCTGTAAAATATAAGATCAAAAACTCACCATTCAGCAGCTTTGACTTTACAACAGAAGGGCATTTCATTCAAAAGGCTAAGAAGTTTCATGAAGAATCAAGAACCATTACAGCCACACAAAACAAAGAAGTTCACATTTGAGAAAAATTATAGCACAAGTTGATGAGAAAGAGAGACCAGAAAGAAGTTGCAATACAATATATGACCCCAGTTATATAGATTTGAAGAGAAGACCCTTCACAGCATGAGTTTAGCATATTTACTCACCAAATTATCAGAATTTCCACCAATGATGTCATCATCAGACTTCACTAACGGAATCCTAAGCCACAACTTTATTACAAATTTAAAGAAACAGAGGTGTTAATAATGGAGAAAATGACATCTATGTAGGAAAGACAAACAAATCAGTTGTAAAACTGAATTAAGTATGGCACCTGCATATTATTTAGGCTCTGCAAGATTTGATTCACACACCTAGCATAATTAGCACAGGAGGTTCCCTTGGGAGCTGGAAGAAGGCAAGCCTGCAGCACATTCAAACAAATTTGATAAAACCACAAGCAACTAGCAGCAATAAAGGATTTCAACAACAGACAGTGATAAAGGAAGGAAACTACATTATCCAAATACCAAAGCAATGTCACACCATAAGGGGCAAATTTTAGTGGTTGAGTCCCTTGATCGACTGGTAAAACATTGCACTATGCTATGTGTACATTAACTTCCAGGATGGATCTCTAGGGAAAAACATTGTGTTTGATTATCTGACATCCTAATTTCAGAGTATTTGGAAATCTATTTACAAGATATTTGGGTCATATAAATAAGTTTAGAATTTCCAAGTCAGAAATTAGAATGCCCATTTACCAATCCCCATCAGAGAGATTCTCAAGTGAAGGAACATACAACCACATATCTTCTCATTCTTCAACAATTTCCTCCCATAGTTTGATAGATTAAACCCAAAAAATGGTTTCCCAGCATTAAGTTTTATAAACAAAAAATTTCCCACATCATCATTTAACTTTAATTCTTTAGTTTATACATAAAATCAGAATCATATATCTTATTATTGGACGGAACTATGATAAATAATAAAAGGCATTAAAGCAAGACCAAGCTGTGGTTTCAAATCAATTCCTTGCCGATGAGGAACTTCAAGATTAAGAATTTATAATTCAATCATTGTTAGCGGTGGTGTCAAACTGTACCAATAAACATGAGTCAAACCACTCATTGCAATAAGAAATCAAGACCAAGCTGTGCAGGCATATAAACTCAACTTCCGGCAATTTGATTATGGAAAGCACACCTGTAAAGAGAGATGAGAGGCCCAAGCTATTTCTTGTTTGAGAGTGGTTTCAGAATCCATCCTAAGGGTTTCATCTTCTGAATCCAAATCTATCCATGAGCTAATTTTTCCTGAATAGATGCAACAAATCATCTTATAAGTTTGATAGAATCATGACTTTAATAAGATTGTCAGTAAAAAGAATAGCAATTTTACAACTTAAAAAAATAAAATAAAATAAAAAGCCTCATCAAGTGCTCAACTAGTTCAACTTATATGCAATCCTTTTAAGAAAAAGAAAAAGAAAAAGAATAGTCTATTCCATTGACAAGTAATAAGAATAAGATTTTCCAGATAAAAGGCAAATAACCCTACAAAGGATGACATTGATGTTATAGCTTCAATATTACAAGTGTTATTATATATTATTTCTTAAAATTTCTATTTAGGGAACTAGGCATGTCCAAGAGAAAACAGTTGATAACTAAATCCAGAAAATAAATTAAAAATCGAAGTTAGCAGATCACTATAATAATAGTTGCATTGCATGTTGACCCACACGACCTGCTAAAGTTGAGAAGAAAGGCAACATTTCAAGAAATCATAATTAAAAAAAAAAAGATTAGAATCCATAGAAAGCCTAAACACAGCATGACAAGAAACTAAAGCACATTTTCAACAATACTTAAACTTTTGGGTGCAAGAAGCACAAAAAAATGCTCAAACAATCATGTTATCCTGATTTAATGCATAATGAAAATCCAACACAGAAATTAAATATTGTTGGGATACAATGTCTGGGCAGCTGCCAGGGGGTCAGAATCAATTTTGGACACCTCTCCAAAAGCTACTTTTTGTAGACTTTATTTTGGGGAGCGGGAATTTTATTTGAACCACCCAGGAAGCTGCCCTAAACATGTTATGATGAAATCCAAATTCAGGGGGAAAAAAAGAGAATTCAGAAATAAATTAAAATGCTTGCAACCCAAGCTACTCATAAGAAAAATAGGTAACTCATACCCACTACATGACTACTCCATTGAGAAGGGCTCAAGACTAAGTCTGACCCAGCAAAGGGCAGAACACCAGAACCCAAGCTATCCTTTTGCACTAAGCTTGGCCGATATGAAGGATCCATCTGAATTGCACCAGAAAATCATAAAGATTAACAACTAGCAAGAAACTAGATATGCAAAATTAAAAACAATAATAATAATTCTAATAAAATCAAAGTTATTTCACAATAATCTCTAGACAGCAAACTAGGGAGACAATAAAGTATCCTCCAAAACAGACCAGAGAAAGGGAAAGCCATACAGGCTCAAGAATGCAGCAAAGTTGTTCATTCTTTGTGCATATTAAAAATAGAAACTCCTTAAAAATCCAACAAGCAGAGTACTAGAGAGAAGCCATAACCACAATACCATCCCATAACTCATGTATGGGAAAAGAGGAGCCCCTGAAGATAAGGGCATTCCACTCCAAGCAAATACACCAGAGAAACATATTAGTTGCATGCTATTTGGGCTCATTCTTGCCACAATCTTTAAAACATATTACATATAGATTAGACTACAATTAGACCCAGTAACAACTTCATGAGCATAAGTGAAATTCTCAATTCCATTGTTAGATGAAAACTGCCCAATTCACCCCATTGTCAGTATCACAGGTTTCTACACCTCCAAGCCATTTCATCATGATAATCCTTACAGCTAACTCAAGAAAGAGGATGCAAATACAAACAGGAGCCCAATTGCTCAAATAAAAAAAAATTAAAAATAATAATAACCATTACTAGAATAAAGATAATGTCGAGATTGTTACAAGCATTAATCTAACTCATAATCCTAATCACAGAACATCTGATTAAATTAAAACAATAAAAAAAAATATTTTGTGCTAGACATTGAATCCCGCCAACCAAGAATCATAGACATTAGGCACCAAAAATGATGTTTTTCCAGTATTGCTTTATTCTCTACTGACTTCTGTGATATGTCTTTTTTTTTTCTTTTCAAGCACTGACTCCCAATGTATTATCATGTCATTCAAGTTACTAGCCTGTCTTCGAAGAAATTATGGTATCAAAGGAAGAATAATGAATGTAAAACGTATTACTACATCTACAGTACAACCACTTCTTTAAAATGTCGTCTCAAAATTTGCTCTTCGTCTGATTATATATATATATATATATATTAGAACTCCACCAAGCGCAGAACCGATAAGTATATCGCAAATGATTAAAACAGACAGTATTAGGAAATGCTAACGTATTAGAAAATGTAGTTCAACAGACCCATCCAGTGAAACCTAATAGGCTCATGGTCCAGCAACTTCACTGTAACGGTCCATCAAACAGTTTTGTTCTAGGTGAGCTTACTGACCATTCACACACAATAACGCAACTCTGCAGTTGCAGTGTGAGTGGCTAATTGGCCACCATAAAAACTCAACGTAACTACTTTTAGTACAATACAAACTCCTCGTATAATAGACATAACATCGATAATGCACATCCTTGTAGACGCATAAACTCAAGACAATGCTAGTATCTTTCTTCTCAATTCAATGCCAGTATAGAAGGAAAAGCATATTCTACAACGATTTACTTCCCAATATCTTAATTTTTTCAAGAACGTTGAAAATAAAAATTAGAAGATTAAGAGGGAGGAAACAATTGACACAAACCAGAGTTGCAACAAGGAAATCGAAGCCCCCGGAAGTGAGACTGAAAGCCAGCACGTGTGGCATGTCATCGTTGAACTCCGTCTCTACACCGCAATAGCGAGATTCGCTCTTATCCCCAGCCCTTTCTCCGAGCGGCATTTTCACCAACCTTCACTTGTACTTGAAAATGTCAAACACGAAGAGAGCTAGAAGAAGATGGAACGTATTTGGGGAGCTCACATGCTCAGTGAGAGGTGAGAAATGTAGAGACCTACAAGGTTTTGGTAGGGTTTTACGACGGAAAGGAATGAAACGCCGCCCTTACTTCTTCGCTCTAAATCTATATCCGGAGCACCACGGTTTTGACTAGGGTTTTTGGGTAAACGGGTCTCACCCAACCTTTTACGTACTTGGTTGGGCTTCTTGCATTTTGGAGCGGTTAACCTTGGTCCGTAGGTCCAAACAGAGGCCCAAACTGTCTTGAGGATTAGGTTTTGTCTGCAAAAAACCGACTTCAGTGAAAATAGTTCAAAATTGTAAATGCTAGGCAAACTCTTCTTTTCTTTTCTTTTTTATTTTGTTAAAATTGGTTTAATAGAAGGGTGTTAATTTTTTATATGGTCATTATTAGCCAGCGATAATTATAAATTCTAGAAGGAATATGCTCAAAATATGTAAATGTTTTTGTTTATATATATTTTGATTAAAGGTGTCCATAATATAATTTGAACAGCCATATCTCAAAAATGATAATAATATAATTTGAATTTATCACATTTCAAAATCACAGATTATATACTCACCTTATCACTAGATCAGTCCTGATTGACATGTCTTCCCAACAGAACAAAGTTGGGTGATATGTTATGGATAATAGCCAACTTGATAATGTATAATGTTCTTAGTAGGCTTTTTTTTTTTAAATAGTAAATAGTACAAATGAAATCGCCTTCCTTTGAATTAGCCTACTTCACTTGAACGTTTTTTACTTTTTGCTGAAGGTCTTCTTTGCTTGAACTTTTTTGACTTGTTTGTCATAAATGCTGCAATAACCCATCTTGCTTCATCTTATATGCATTCCAAAGAAGGGAATGCAAGGGATAAAAGTAGAAATAGAGGCAGTGATAAAGAGGCCATACCATAAACAACTACGTATTACTGCTTGAACATAATCAATATCCATGGAGGAGTACTACCACCAATCCTATTTACATTCATATTGAACAGAATTTAAAATGTACCCACGCAGCATGCTTTTCCTACTTTTAGAAACGCACTTCAGATCTTCACTCCTGCATCTGCATCATAATCATTTACAGAAACTTTCTCAAATCCACCCTTATCATCGTTATCTTCATCAAGGAAATCCTCCCGGGCATTGTCAGCTAACATAAGGGCAATTAACCAAAAGAGGGATGAATCAAGGGATAAAAAGGCACCACCACCAAGGAGACCAGTTTTAGCTGTAGGGCAAGTATAGCTGAGATCACGATGAACATTGCGTGTTAGGTGAAGCTGTTCCGTGATTGTTGGCCATAACAGCATAGTTGCAGCTAATCCAGTTGTGAACCTAAGTAAAAAGTTAAAAACACCATTTTAGAGAAGAAAAGTCATTTGGCGGACATGAGAGCAAGATGGAGATAGACCGAAACTGACCAGAAGAAAGCCTAAAAATATATATTTCATAACTTCACATCTTGTAGTAATATTAATTGAGACTACAAATTGGTAGGTTATAGTGGAAGGCAGCCTTTCACACACACTCATGTAGTACAAGGAAGTTCCCCGCACCATTTGTGTATGCAATTGGTTCAAAGTACAGTCTTATTATCAATCCCTTTATGGCTGCGAGATGCTTGCTGTCTACTAGAAGTAGTCATATTCTACCAGAACTTAATTTTCAAACAATAGTACAAAAGTTAACTCTTAATATAATCATGATCTATCTTTCACTTGTATGACGGGAAAAAATGATATTGCATAATATAATGGGATACTTAAAAATCAATATAAGAATAGCATAACGAAGGATAAAGAAAGTCTTGATCACTCATATGAACAAAGAAAAATCATGAGAAAAAATTATATTGCATCATATAATGGAATACTAGAAAAATCAATGTAAGAATAGGATAATAAAGGAACGAGGATAAGGAAAGTCTACTTACAACGCAATGTTGAAGAATACCATGAAACTAGTGCTTTTAAACAAAACGCCTTGTGGAATAGACTTTCCTTTGTAAGGGTAAAACAGAGATAGACACCCAGCCACAGTAGACGCAACAAGAAATACTACAGAAAGAGACCCCAATGCAACTGTTGGATCAGCTGGATACTTGCAAGTGATGCCATCCGCGCTAGTTATTGGCGTTCCAGATGCAGGCTGCAGTAAAGGGAAATAAGAATAAAACGCATATTTAGGTGGTATAAAGGCAGATTATTCTCACAAGATATATATAGCCAGAATATTCAAGGTTTATTAGAGCATAAGATAACTACTATTTTTATGTCTGTGTTTGTTATTAGTGTATGTGTGAGTATCTAGGGCATAATGGATAATGCATAAAAAAATTAAAAAATATATATATAGCAGTGAGTTAAACTGTCTTATTGGCAAAGAAGGGCATAAATAAATAAATAAAATTGTCTATTTTAGTGGACAATGCAGACCAACAGGGAAGAAAATCATTAGTCATAGAAGGAATTACATAATTCAAAAAGGAAAAGAAAAATACTGAATCTATTAACGAACAATGACCATTTTTATGATGAAAATAATAGAAATTGATACCCATAGAGAATTCATCATCCCATCAAGTATAAAATACAAAATTGTAAATGAACAGTCTAGACTTCTCATTTTTATGCACTTGAGAAGCGAAGAAGATATGCTATAATCATGCAGGATATATAACTGAACTTACAAGAGGTGCAACAAGAACAAATCAGTTGATACAAAAGAAAATTTTCCGAGTTGGATTAACAAACATAAGTAGAAAGGATTCAAAGGAATTTTAATCCAGTACTATACAGACCCCACAAATCATTAAATGAGATAGCACAGAAAGGACCTCATATGGATCATGACCTTTTTGTTTTCAGCAATAACTCCCAATATGAAAGACAGCACACCCAAAAATGACACTGTGGAAGCCATTTGTTTCACAGTGACAGCCATAGTTCCCTGTAAGGGGACGAAGAAATAGAAAGGATTTAGCCATTTAGCGGACAGATAAATTGATGACAAATGATGACATAAATGACAAGCAACCTTTGTGTCTTTCTTTAGGCAGAAACTAAATTGGGGTTAAAGACGGCCAAAAGAATGCATTTTCACTCATTCCCTCCATGTTAAGCATATCCCATCATAACAATAAGTGCTACTAGCGAGGAAATTCAAAGAAAATACAGAACCGTAATTCCAAAAATTGAGGAGAAGAACAAAGTTTCTATAGAAACAAGCAGATAATGGAATTTAAATTAAAAGGAGAAAA
>JASKGM010007258.1:0-10188 GCA_034509205.1 Ceratonia siliqua | reverse complement strand
TCTAATAAAAAATATAGCTCCATGAGCAAAAGCTCCTGTCATGATGAATCCTGCGATGTATTGATGATGAGTATATAGAGGCATTATGCTCAAAGAGAAGTAGATCAACGGAAATAATTTTTTAGAAGTAAACGTTGAAGCTAACAAGATCAAGGAGTTAAGGAAATCCAGTACCCAAACGATAAAAATGAAAGCTCCAGATATTTGAACAAAGTAGCTCTATTGTTCAGCTTCAAACAGAAAAGAAAAAAACAGCAATCAACTTACAGCAAACAGGAAAGACTTGAAACCAGAAATTCTTCAACTGAACGATGCCCAAGGGAAGCTTCCAGACTTGAACAAATGGGGGTAGAAACTGGTCGAAGGAGATGGTGGCTGAACGAAGGAAAATGGCAGAGAGTGATGAAGGGAATCGCGGACAGAGGTGAAAACGAGAGTGTGTACTTGGAGGAAAATTGGTGAAGTGACTAAGCACCACAACATTATCTTTTATTAATATTTCCAACATTTTTATTTATTTCTAAATCAGCCCAAATATTTTGTTACTTAAATCATATTTTATTATCACATATTACACACCTCTTATGCAACAAGCCATAATCCAAAGGCTTGGCTCCTAGATAGTGGTTGTACTCATAACTCAGAACTCAACATGTTCACAAATCTTTGTAGATCCTACACTTCAAAAGTCAAGATGGACAATGGTGAATTTGTTGAAGTTAAAGAGAAAGCAACCGTTGCTTGAAACCTCAAAAGGTACCAAATTTATCACAGATGTTTTGTTTGTGCCAAAAATAGGTCAAATTTTGTTGAGTGTAGGACAAATGCTTGAAAAGAATTATACCCTTTTGTTCAAAGATATGGCTTGCACAATTATGGAACATTCGGACAAAAAATTGAGGAATAAAAGCTTTCTTAAAGCAATATTTTTTTGAGTGGACAACCAAGCATTAATGATTTTCACAACTTACATAAACCATGTGGAGATGTAACTTGTCATTACTCGCAAAAACCATTGTTAATATTTTATTCTCTACGAATCAACCATCATGATTAGCTTCTCTTCACAAATTTTAACTGTTTTGTTGTTATTGCTATTTGCAATGGCATTAAGTATAAGCAAATGTAGCCGAAACGGAGTGGTTCGTTGCAATGATAAGGATCGATGGGCACTCTTAATTTTCAAACAAGGAGTGGTGGATCCTCATAATCGGCTCCCCTCATGGTCTAGTGAAGAAGATTGCTGTGCATGGATAGGAGTTCATGAGTGTGACAACAAGACAGTCAGAGTTACAAAGCTTGATCTACAAAGTTAGAATTATGATTCAAAATCCTTGAGAGGTGAAATCAACTTATCTCTAGTTGAACTTGAATTTTGAACTACTTGGACTTGAAATCTCATGGCTTTCAAGGCATCAGCATTCCACCAATCCTAGTCTCCAAATATGTTAGAGATAGACAAAGATATGGCAACCAATCTTTAGTCACCCCTTCTCATTCAAAAGCAAATTTCTCTAATCTTCATTACCTTGACTTATCAAATAATTATAATTTTTGCTTGCATGATCTTTATTCAATTTCTTGAGTTTCTTCCTTAAAATATCTTAACCTTTGTGGCATTGAACTTGGAAATGTAATCAATTGACTTCAGTCCATGGCTATCCTTCCTTCAATATCATAGTTATGCTTGAGTTCTTGTGGACTAAGAAGCATTCGTCCATCCGTTAAGTATGTCAATTTTACATCAATTGTAGCTCTTGATGTTTCTTACAACTATTTCATATCATAATTACCTAATTGGTTGTTCAATCTCAGTAGTGACATTTCCTATATTGATCTCTCCAGTAACTTGTTTTATGGTTTCATTCCTTCAACTCTAGGAAATCTTTCATCGTTGGCTTAGATGTAATGCCCGTTAGGTCTTAATCTTTGACAATATTTTATAAAAAAAAACTACTTATTTGAGTAAATCAAATTTTTATGATGAAAATAGAGATGATGAAAGTTCATTATTTAATTTAATGTAGTTTTTAGTTTCTATAATTTTTCTCAAAATGTATAATAGTAGTATGCAAAGGGAAGGAAGATTTTACATAGAGGTAGTCTGGAAAAAAAAAATGTGATTGAGAATATCATTCTAATTGTTAGTGGGCGATGGATTCATTTTCTTTGTTTTTCCCTTCTTTTAAATGCCCTTGTTCAGCCTTTTCAATGGACATGAAACTATAAATGAGGTGATCAGATTAGTCTGGATAGTTGAAGACATTGAATAACATAAGAGTGATTTGGGGCATTCATTCAATAGTTTTATCCACCACATAGTTTGACTAGTAATTCATCACCCCTGTAATATATACATTTTAGTTGTGATGATATTGAACATACTTGGCAGACTAGTTGTTTATAATATTCAAGTCAAAGGACTTTGTGGACTGAGAATTTAAGATGCTTTCGCAACCAAATTATTTAATTGGAAGTTTGGAAACCAGTTTAATTGAAATTAAAATGAAGAAATGTGTATGTTCTGATCTATTTCATGTATGAAGAATTTTTATAATTCTATACATATTTTAATTGATGCTTGATTTCCGGCGAATAATGATATCTGTAGAATTATGTTATATTTCTAGACGCATTCAGAGGTTTAGATATTTCTATCTACAGTCACTTACACGTAGCCACTTATTTAGACTCTAGGGCTTTTGAGGATGTTCCATTGTTCAGGCAATTCCAAGGATACTTGGATTATTTTTTTTAACAACACACTTGTCCATGGCTTGACTGTACGGGTAGCTATAATTTCTGGAAATTTGAGTCTTTTCCAGAAGCCTCCTTTCGGTTATTTCTCTCCAGAAAGCTCTCATTTTTCTAAGAACTTTCAATCTTTTCCCTTCTACCCAACCGAGACACAACTTTTCCAACTCCAGTATGCAACAACTTGTGTTCTTCCTATTTTCTTCCCATCTTTGGCTAATCTTAAGCAACCTTCCTACTTGGGTTCTCTAATCTCCTTGTTGGGTCACAGAACACCAATGGAAGAAAACAATGTCCCAAGGAATCCCCTATAGCATTCAACCTCAAGGAGAGGTACAAGCATAAGGAACAATTTAATTTAATTGGTAATAAAAATCTATAAATTGGTGAGTGTGACTTCTCTAACTTTGGATACAAGTTGTTTGTTTGATTTTTTTTTATGTCTTGTTATTTTAACTATTAAAACTGAAATATTCCAATTATAGAGGAGTTTGGTCAATTAAATTATAAATAATAGTTAATTATTTGCTTTGATAAGTAGTAGTTGACTTGTTAATGGTACCTATAATTGAGTGAAGTTATCATACTAATGCAAGATTTATAAAAAGGTAAAGAGGAGAGAAAGAGTACTTATATGATAAAGATAGAGGATGAAAGGCATTATGTATAAACAAGATGATTGTAGTAACTCTGTTTATAAAGGATCACGATTTTACCAAAAACCGTAGGTTGTGGATACAATTGAACTAGGAATGTAAATGTTTGGAAATTTATAAACTGGATGTCTTGTTATTAATTTAGGAAGAGGAGTTGATATTTGTTGGAATAACTAAATTAAGAAAAGGTGAACTGGAATTATCATGAAATCTATTTGGTGTAGGAAACCTCAAGTCTATATCAGTCAGTGGATATACATGATATAGTGTATTTGCTTGGTCTGCATTAGGTGAATAGAATTTCTTTCTACTTTAGGCTATAACAAAGGGGGAAGATCAGTATATGCCATGCTATTTTAAATTCTGAAATGTAAAGTGTTTTATCTTATCTAAGTTCATCTATTCTTGGGTTCAGGGGTTTTTTTGTTTTGTTTTTTGTTTTGTTTTTTTGGTTCTATGTTGGTGAGCATTCCTTGAATCTATATGTAGTTTATGGGTTCAAATTAGTAACTTTCAGTTGTTACTATAAAAGGGTAAAATTTATGATATTTGGGATTGTGGCATAATTAGATTTGCTTTCACTTCTCTTGGGGTCTTACTTTTTATTTGCATAATTCATGCCCCATCTTGTGTTGTTCTATAGCACTTGTCTAAGTTTAAATGTTAATTATTCGAATAAAGTTATTTGCACAATCTTATCAAAAGATGATATCCTGTACATGACTAGTGTTATATGAAAATGGATTGTGAGCATTTGGGTTTAATGGTATGATGGATACCTTCTCTATAATTGAATTGTTTTCATATAATACTTGAGGCTTGAGTTTTCAATAAAAATTTTATTATGATATATTGCAAATATTTTAAATTATGGCAAGATGTATTTATTGTACATGGAAAGTTTACAAGTGTTAAGCTAATTTTATATAAGATGCATAAAAGTTTTTGGGAGGGTCCTTTAGTTGCTTCCATAAGGAACTCCTAGGTGTACCTAATATATGGATTGTCCATGGACTAAATTCGGAGGCATATAAGGGGCTACATGGGACGGGTACATGATTAGCATTCGTGAGTTGATCTCACTCTGGATGCACATATTATATGTTATATGTTACATGAGAGAGTTTCCTATACGAAGAACGAGTGGATCCTTTCCCTAAATTACAAATTTCACAACAGACGAGTACACAGAATTTTAAAGTTACAAGTATACTGTTTTCACAAGCATAATTATTTGGTGTGCATATACAAGCATATGAAGATTTCTATTTATTGTTCAATGATTTACACACAACTCATATGTATGTGAAAGTATATTTGTACTACATTTTATTTATTTGTCATTATCATAAACGCATGAGGATTTACATACTTGAATCTACAGTATTACAATGTTTTCGTTTTAGCATCTATGTTTATGTAAGTTGCAATATATATATAAGAGTCCACATTTATTAGTCCTCATCCATATTGATTACATAGTTAAGCATATGAAGATTTTATATGTGGTTCATGTATAGGAAATATTAAGATTTATTATTGTTGATTTTGGGTTGTTATATGGCTTTTCCATTACTACTATTCATTTCATATTATTCTACAAAGGTTATAACTAAGATGATTCTTAAGTGCATGCATGGCTATTTTGATTAATGATATCATAGTCTTATTGGGATTGGTAAGATTGTATTTTGATTATGAGTTTTCATATGTGTAGTCATATTTAAAGCGTAAGTTATTGAACATTGACATGTCTGAAAGGTAATACCGTAAATGATATGTTTGCGGTGATGCTTGTACCCCTTTGGTAGGGAAAGTTCTTGCTCACTGAGTCTTTACTACTCACCCCCATATTTTTTTCTAGTTTGTGCAGGATTTCCTTATGCTAATCTAAATAGAAAATCGAATGCCTGCCATTTGGGATTGGCAAGTTTTCTGGAGGCTGAATGGAGCAACTTTGGATGCTATGGACAATTGGACTAGGACATAATGCATAGTTCATTGTTATGTGTTATGATTATTATGTTATTTAAATTGTATGTGTAGGCTTGTAGGAGGCTGCCTTATTGGTAGTCTCTTATGCCGGTTACGTGCTCAGAATTTAGGGTGTGACATTAGATTTATCATGCAATGACTTGAGTGGCAATCTTCCAAAAAGCCTTGCTCAACTCTCTAGCTTAAAAAGTTTAAGATTTGGTGGCAATTCCTTCATAGGTGTTCTATTAGAAATAAATTTTTCCAAACTCAAACTTGGGAGTTATTGCAGCCGAGGCATTGTATTTGTAGTAATTTATTTCACACATTTTTTTAATGTTAGTTGTTTTGTTTTAGAGTGTTTTGTGTATTCTTGACTCATTTGTC
The DNA here is from genome assembly GCA_034509205.1 of Ceratonia siliqua. Taxonomy (NCBI): domain Eukaryota; kingdom Viridiplantae; phylum Streptophyta; class Magnoliopsida; order Fabales; family Fabaceae; genus Ceratonia; species Ceratonia siliqua. Next base: position 4,417 of record JASKGM010007258.1, on the reverse strand, counting down.
TAGAATTTCATTTGTCTTTTACATGTATTTAATTCTTGGGAATTATGAGACATCATTATATAAAGGGAATTTATTTTATTAATACTCTTTATATAATTCATAATTATACATTAATTACATTTGAATCTTGACATTTACTTAATTATATAATATTTCATGATCGCAAATTTAACTCACGACCCTCCCCAAGAGCCAGTTAATTAGTAAAAGCCACATAATTAATATAAAAGTTTCCATTTTATGATAAGAAATGTTATGTTGAAATAGCTAGAAGGCACTACAAGATATAGGACATTGAATATAATATATAGAGTTTTCAGTCTTTGAAGAAACATTCCAGTTTATAAACAAATAAGATTTATGGGCAAAATCAGATCAACGGCAATATGGTTTATAATTATTCTCATAGTTTCACATGAACTTGTTGTGGCGAAAACTTACAATAATCCTCCTTTCTCACTTCCTACTCATTCCCTTTCTCCTGCTCATCAGGATTGATATCCATCTACGCTCAGTAGGCGAGAGAAAAAGGAGTACAAGAACTGTTTTCAAACAAAGCCTAACGATAGAAGAGCATTAGAAATATAAATTAGAATTGTTATTGGGAAACAAGGTTTTAAATTGCAATTATCTTTACGATAACTGTAAAAATAATATAACAAAACGAAAAAAAAAAATACAACTATATATTATGAACTGCAATCACAGACCTGTTACAGTTCCGAAACATACCACAATGGTAATATTAGGAGTGCGAACCATAATTTACTTTGTTTGACATTTTAAACTAATTATGAGATAATTGCATGAGAAATTAAAGCATACTATATAACATTAGATCCAAAATGATTTTTGTTTTTTAGATTATATAGTAAGAGTATTTTCAAGCCAAGTTAAAATTATTTTTGTTTTACCCACTTTCTGGAACTAGATTATTAGAGTCCAATAAAATAATTACATAAACACATAAATTTCTTTATCAAGGGAAATCTTTTTGGCTTTTTAGTTTTTTTTTTTCAAAATTATTTCGTGTATAAACTTATATATATCACACTTGAAACTTGACTTTTGTTAATTAACTGCATAATATAGTGTTCACGGAATTAATATATGACTCTTTTCAAAAGCCAGTAAACTTAAAGCCACAATAAGAGAGTCTCCTCACCCTTGACAAGTTAAAAGGAAAATGAGATATATAGAAAGAAATGACTGTAAAAAATGTTTCTCATAATGCTAATAATAATATAGATGACTTTGAGTTACAAGAACCTGTTGCCCAAGGTGTTAAAATATTAATTTTTATATTTTGATGATGTTTAATTATTTTGATTAAAAGCTAATTTGAATTTTAAAAAATGTTGGTTGCTTTAATAAGTAAATCTTTCACATTTTTCAATAAAATCATTTTACAAGATTTATTAAGTGAGAAAATACAAAAAGTCAAATACTTTATCTTGGGTACTATTCATCATCTTCTACAACTACTCTTGTACTATATCTGGAATATCCACTCTTCTCTTAAAGAGTTATTTTGAGAAGCTCTTTGTGACATTTGTTTTTATTTGTGAGAAGTTTTACTAGATTCTTGGTAGAAAAATCTAGTGATTTAGGTTTATAAAAGCTGTGATTGTTTTTCTTGGGTATAAGGTTTGTAAAGGCTGTGACTGCCTTCCCGTTTTGAGACGTTTTACTGAGTTCTTGGGTAGAAAAACTCAATGACTTAGGTTAATCCGTGAGTAATTATAAAAAGCCTTGAGACTTGAACCTGTATTCTTGTGATTACCCATTTTTAATGAAATGCCTTTACTTTGTGCTTGGGAAGTGGATGTAGGATTTGATTTATAGATTCGAACCACTATACATCGTGGTATTCATCTTCTTCTCCCTTAATATCTTTTTTGTTTTGAAAAAGCTTGCTGATTAGCATGATCTTTTATTCATTTCACCTTATCCTTTGCTAATCGATTTTAAACTTAGTTTTGCATATCAGTTAAACTGAGATTTTCATAACATTTGCATACTGAATAGTTGCAAATCAGTTTTGAACTTGAATGTATATATATCAGTTGATCTGATTCTTCAACAACACTTTAAGTTTGTGTTGTTCCAGACTTGAGAAAAATGATTCTTATATTGAAAAGTTCTAAAATTTATATAATCAATTTAACCCTCCTTCTTAGATATTTGGACTATTTTTTCTAACAGAACCCATTGTAGAGTAGAAGCATATTAGAAGTTATGGGCAACAACAGAGTAATGACATTTTGGCTGGTAATTGGACTCGTCGCTGCACTTGCAAATACTTATTATCCAGCTTCTTCTTCACTTCCCCAGCCATGGCCAAAGCTTGCCACTCATTCCCTTTCTCTTGCTCGGCTTCAAAATGCCGAAAAACGCCGTGATTGCTACTCTCAATGCCGGAGTTTTTGCCTAAAGACTTTGGGTGAACATCCATCCAGATTCAACAGCCTACAGAAAAAGAAGTTCAGTGATTGTTTACATGAATGCTTCGTTGATTGTGACATGTCTACATTGATAATATCATTTCCTAAGGGCTCTAGTTTCTCGGTTTTATTATTATCAGTAACATGTATTCAAACTTATTTGGCTTTGCTGTTTCTTACGTCTAATAAATTTACAGCAAGCTTTAGATAATCATAGAGTTTTGAATTGTGGTTTGTAATTACAATTGTGGTCATAATATTGTTGTAGTTTCACAACTACATGCATCTGGTCTTGTAATAAATTGATTCATTGCGGTAACTGCAAACCCAAAGGGTTAAAGACACAGGGAGCAGTAGTCCTTCTGTGCACTCTGATAGTTAATTCAGTAGAAGGTTCTTAAGATATATATTTTTTTCTATCAAATTAATGCAATAACCTTGGGAATTTGTGCATACTGTTTTATAAATAAATTAAGTTTGTGTAAATAGAAAGTATACTTTAAAGTTTCTAACATGTATCTATAAAAATGATATTCCTCTCTGTTTGTATACATAATATTCTTTCATCTCTTCTTTGGCGATTATATAGAATATATTCAGAAAAGTAAAAGAATTTTTATAAATAAAGATTCATCTATGATAATATAAATTTATAAGGATCAAATAACTTCACAATATATATGAGCGATCACTATATACATTTTTTAATTCAATAACTACACAATTTGATTATTTAATCTTAGAATAAATATCATTACAGATGAGTCCTTGTGAAAACTATAATGGGAGATTAGCCTTTTGAGTTTTGACCTATTAAATGCATGCTTGTATAATGAAGTTATATAGAAATATTTATCTTTTCTTTTAATTCTTAACTTATTTAGTAATTCTGTGTTTAAAACAAAACAAAAATATATAACTTTATAATATATTGTGCCATAAAATAATGAATAGTTAATTAAAAATTGTGGATATATAATGACCCTCACCAAAAGCCCATGAACTTAAATTGATTCTTATTCTGAAAAGTCGTGGTCTTCTACAATTTTGGTGGATAAAAGCGTTTATCTTCAGGTTGTGCTCCGATAAAAATATTATATTTTTGTGGAAATAATGTTTTGATAATATAAAAGAAACGTTTTAGGGCTCATATATATTGTTGAAAACATAATTTACTAATTTAAGGTATTACAGTCACGTAATAATTAAACAAACTTTCTAGTTAAAGTTAAGTGATATGAAAAAGGTCATCATGGCAGGATTAAGGGATATTCGACTTAATTCAAAAATTAAAAAAAAATTGAATTATGACAATACATCTAACCACACATTACAAGATCAATTTTATTACTAACTGTCCACTTAAAATTAAAAACATTAATTTTATCCTATGCCATTTGCCAAAAGTAAAAAGGTTCTTTTCAAATTATAAATTCATACAAAAAAGCAAGAAATAGAAGAATTTTCATAACGTAGGGATTATTTGTAGCCTTTAATTCATATTATTACTTCATAAGACAAGAACTTTGAACATTGGAAATTTTATAAACATGAACACAAGAGGAAGAATGGCTTATGTGTTCTTGACCATGGTAATGGTTGACCTTTTTGTGGTACAAGCATATCATACTTCTTCTTCCTCCTCTATCCCTATTCCTGTCTTTGCTCTTGCTGAAATAGCTCGAAGACTCGTGAAGATGGAGAAGGATATTCCTGGAATTGTGTGCTAACTTCACTGTCATAAAATGTCCTTAAAGAAGCTTGGGTACAACGATGAAAAAGACGTGAATAAATTAAGCAGAATGGAGTTTGGGACTTATCAAGTTTGTTCTCTTGAATGCATGGTCGAGTGTTGCCGTCGCTGGAAAAACCCTAACCCCAAATTTCCAAGTTCACGACTGCCAAATAGTAATTAAAAATTAAAAATAATTTTCAGAATCCTCTCAATCCCTCCTCAACGAATCAGACGGGAG
>JASKGM010007255.1:0-10191 GCA_034509205.1 Ceratonia siliqua | reverse complement strand
TTAATGGCTTATAGTTTATGACCATTCGAGGGGTTCCTCGTTCTATTTCAGCATGATTATTAACATAAAAAGCTGCACAGCTCCAAGCAGATTTACTTGGTCTAATAAGATTTTTATCTAATAATTGCTTAATTTCTTTCTTACAATATTCTAAAGTTTCTTCATTCATCTGTATGGGTCTAGCTTTTGTTGGAATATTGGCTTCAGTAAAGTCTTTTTCATATGGCAGAGTTATCTCATGCTTTTTTCTATTCCAAAAAGCATTAGGATGATCTGCACATAATTCGTCTTCAAATTGTTTTTGTAACTGGCTTATGCGTTGTTGTATGGCTGGGATTTGCACCTGTTGTTCAATTTTCTTATAATGAATTTCTTTTTGTAAGAAGTTGATCTGATTTTGTTTTCGTTTTATACTGTTAATGCTGTATATTGAGTCTCGCCGATTTAGCGTTAAGTGGTGGAAGAAATATGTTCAGGAATATGCAGATGAGAAATACGTCTGCCAGTGGATTACTAAAAATCCATCATACATCAAGATAGACTACAATAAGCCACAGACAGCAGCATCTCCTTTCCTTACAGAAAAGAATAAGCTTCTGTCCGAACTTTCAGCCATAGCCAACCCTGTGCAGTTAGCAACTTTTGCTCAGAAGATACAAGGGTTAGCCTCGACAGCTGGCTCATCATCAGGAGCCTCTACAGACAATTTAGCCCAAGACAATGAAGATGATTGTTTTGGAATAGATTTCAGCAATGAATTTCCCTGATCTTCCAGGTGGCAACATCCTATGGTGCCGACACTAGATGATCAGCCTAACGACAAAAGGCAGCCAACCGCACGGCAAAAGTCAAGATAAAGCAAAAGTTACAAGAAAAAGTAAAGGTAAAGAAAAAGTAGCCGAAAGTCAAGATAAAGCAAAAGCTACAAGAAAAAGTAAAGGTAAAGAAAAAGCAGCCGAAAGTTGACATGACAACCACCAGCTGTTGTCACCAACCACCAGCTGTCACTACATCTGTAAATGCATTCCAAATGCATGGTAATGAAATGTAAATTCTGTTCTGCCTTCTCTTATAAAAGGCATTTCAGAATCCGTCATAGGCAATCGTTGCAATACCCACTTCTAAATTTCTCTTAAATCTTTAGAAGTCTCTTGTGCGAAGCCTCTTGTAAGTTTTTACTTCCTACAGTTGTAGCATCTTTCTCTTCAGCAATAAAACTCTGTTCATATTTGCAGAAATCTTGTTTTTACTTATCGATCCTGTCTTTTGTGGTATCAGAGCCGGTTGGGTTTAAAATCCCCTCTAATGAGGAGAGGTTCTCGCCTTGTGAGGTTTGGCGAAGCATGGACTCTTACTCTCCCATTACCTGCAGTGTGTAAGACGGGTTGGTGTTGTTGGTCGAGAGGCCCACCGTAAAATCGGTTGTTAAAATCTGAGGGACCTTGTGTTGCCATTAAATGGACCGACATAATGGTATCAGAGCCTAGTGCTATTTTTCTACATTAACGAAGTTTTCATTGCTATTTTCTGCATCTTGCATTCTATTTTATTTGGTGGAAGCGTTGGTAAGCCGTGATAGGGCGGACCCGGCAGTTGTGAGTAAGTCCGTTGGAGTACCCTAGGTGTTCCCGTCAAACCAAATAGGAGAACAGTGTAAGTTACAGAAACTAGAACTGATTATGAGTTGGTTCAGAAACATAATCCCAGGTTCTAACAGCCATAGAGTTAGGAGCTTAAGTCATATGAGCTTAGCTTCAAATAGAACAGATAGTAGTCATGAAGCCGCTACAGAAACTAGAGACACCTTAGAACAAGATGTCATAAACCACAGTGAAATTACCAGCCAAAACTTGTAGGAACAGTTACAGAACTGGTCCATGCCTACATTTAAAACAGAAGAGATATATAGGAAAACCACTTTCGATTTCTCCTATATCACTCAAACCATAGAAAGAGAAGAATGTATTACAAGTAGTCGCCAAGCTATTTTTGTAATACCTGAAGATACAATTAGAAAATATAAAGCCAAATACCAATGGATTCATTTTGGAATGATCCAATTAGCCATAAAGCCAAACTTTAGGCAAGGATTGAACAAACCAGTCTTTGTTTGCCTTAGAGATAGAAGACAAACAGTGTTTAAAGAATCCATAGTTGGAGTTGTACAAACAAACTTACATAATGGGCCAGCATACTTTGATTGCTTTCCCAATTATGAATCCAAAATTAAAGACCATAATGTCATAAATGCATTAGTCCTTGAAGTAGGATCTGATGCTACGTGGGAGCAAGGAACTACTCCCATGGTAATCCAATATCGGATGACTTTTAAAATTACAAAGACACACCAGAATTTTAAAGCCATAAAGGAGTCACCGAAAGGTGAAACCATGTTGATAGAATTAGGAAACCCTTCTATTACAACTGTTTTAGTGCCAAAAACTCTATGTCCAACTGACTACCCAGGGAATACGAAAATGATAACAGAAATAAAATGGTTTTTCTGCATCTGGGTATCGAACAGCTGAACTGAATTGTCTGAATCTTGCTAAAATAGCGGCAAGAAGTATTTCTTTAACAAGTCCAAAGGCATGAAACCATTCGAGAAACCAATTGGGGAATTGATCAGAACAGTCCCTTGTAAACCATACGAACTAAGAATGATTATAATTTCTGTAATACATGGTGTTGTACCATGCTGCTGTATAATCAAGATAATTGTAGGTGAGGCCATGATAATTGACCGAAAACCTTTTAGCTGTAAAATGAGATTGTTTCCAATCTTTCAAGGTTATGACTTTATTGATCTTGATCTGAGAAAATTCTCTGCCTGTATTATCTTTTTGATGACTGACAAGGGCTGATCCTATATCAACCAAAATCAATTCATAATACAGACGATCTTTTCTTGTATCTGTAGAGAGGAAGTTAACAATCTTCTCAGTAAGATGAGAAGAAAATATAGCTGTAATGGTATTGGTGATATTATCACTGTATTGACCTTGTTCCAAAGGACAAACTGTAAGGATGTGCTCTTTTCTTACATATTGAGGTTCCTCAGTTAGTTGAGAAGGAGGAATACCTGCTAAGCGCTGAGCAAAGGTTTGTGTCTGACTGTTTTGGCTATGAGATAACTGTGCCGGAATGGGTGAAGTGGCATAGTCGGCAGGTGTTTTAGTTGTAGGTTTAGCTGGGGTTGTTGGCTGCATTGGGCCTTTGCCTTTATTTCTGCGATTGCGGGATGAATCGCTGGATGAACCGCCACGAGAGGAGCTCATGGAGGAGGAGTGGATTTTCCCTGTAAGAATTCCCTGGTTAAGAAATCTAGAAGGGAATTACTTGTGCCTTTAATAAATTCAATATCCAAATCAAAACATGAGAGTAAAGCTTGCCATCGGGCAAAAATATGCTTTGAAACTAAGTTTTGAACATCTTTCTGTAAAACATCTTTAGCTGCTTTGCAATCCACACGTAAAAGAAATTTTTGATTTATCAAATCATTTTGAAATTTGGTGATGCACAAAACAATTGATAAAATTTCTGTAATTTTGAATTGTTTGCTGCTGAAAGGCTTTCATATGTCTTTTCAAAATATTTAGTAGGAATCAATCCTTCTTGGATGCAGTTCATATTTGCTCCAGAATCAATTAATACTACTAAATTTCTCGTATATTCATTATTTATGACGATATGCATTTGACAATACCATTTCTGGTAAGTTTGCTTTTGTATTCGTTGAATAAATTTTTCTTGATTTATTTCTTTAGCAAGATTTGGGTTTGTTGATGTACTGCTTTCTTCTAGTTGTAAGGTTTGGTCGGATTTCTGTCGGTGTAATTGTTCTAATATGACTTTTATTTCTAAAACTTCAAGATCTCGTTGTAGCTCAGTTTCTTTGATTTGTTTAATTTCATGTTTTAAGTAAGTTATTTCTTGTTGTAAATCTTGAATATTAACAGAAGGGAGTTTATCTGTTTCAAATTTCTCTATTATTGTTTTCATTGTTAGGGGAGGTTTGGCTGAAGGTTTAGTGTCTTTCTGTTCCAATAAATCTTTTATTTTTAATAAATATTAGTGTTTAATTTCACTATCTTCTATTTTGTCTATAATTTCAAGGAAAAACTGTATGTTTTCGTTAGAGAGGACTCTTATCTATAATTGTTGTCTACACTCACTACAATCACAGTAGTTCGGTCTTTGACATTCTGTGTCTTGGTCCGGATCCTCTTCTGATTGTTCAGAGGGTGTATCGTCGTCTTGGATTTGGTAAACATGTTCTGGTTCTTCTTCTTCTCCTTCGTACTCCGAAGTGGAAGAAGGGCTAATGTCTTCATTAATCATAACTTTTAACAAATTCGCTTTATTTTCTTCACTTATATTTAATTCTCTTACCTTTTGTTCTGTTTTTCATTTGTTTGCAAAATGACCAAATTGGCCACATTTATAGCAAACAACTTTTTTCTTATCTTTAGATTGGAAGGGTTTTTGCTGTGAAGAATATTTCTTATAGGGCTTCTTTTTGTAGGAAGATTTGGAAATTTTTTTATATTTATAAGGTTTTTGGTAGGCTGTAGAAGGGGTGTTGTGTCTGTGTTTGGATCTTCATTTTATAGGTTTTCTTTGTGAAGGAGCACGGATCTTTTCGAATCCATATTGTTCACAAAAGTTACCTAATTCGAGTTTTCCATCTTTTTTATCTAAATAAAATCTTCTTTGTAGTTTCATATCATTACAAATTCGTAATCCAACTTTATTTATGATATTAATGATGTTTCCATAGGTCAGTTGATTATAGGCTATAGTTCCATTTAAGGTTTGTCTTAACTCATCACGAACTTTTTCCGCGAAGAGTGGGGGTAAACCTGAGATAAATCTTTCTTTCCTAAAATCAGAATTTCCATCCTGACGTTGGAAAACTTTGGGGATAAAATTATCTTTGTACCATCTAAAGTCTGCTAGAGTAGGGCAACGTAAGTTCATTAGTTGCACCATGTAACGTTCTTGTAATTGTAAGGGATCTCCTATATATATATATATATATATATATTTACAATTCCTTGGTACCATCAAGAATGCATGATAACTTAGTGGTAGCCTATTTTATATATGATCCCGACACCCAGGTTCAAATCTCACTGGAGACGTTTATGAAAAAATAATCATAATGTAATGGTTTTTAAATTATAAGCATCAGTTGCCTATAATAGCTAACGATATTTCAACAAGTTACCTTTAGAATAACCAATAATTTTTAACCCATTGTTTGTAGAATAGCTAATAATTTTTCAACTCGTTGCCTATTACTAGGCAATGATTTTTTAAAGTGTGGTCTATGCTTTTTGTTCTTATGAGATAACCTTGCAGAAAGAAATCATGGAAAAGGTTTCAATAATATTGTTCCGTACTCTTCAAAAAAGAGAAGACAAGAAGGTATAGAGTAATATAATAGCGAGTTATATAACATATGTTGGAGCAACATGAAGGGATACTGAAGTAGCTTTCTTGTAAGAAACACCTAGATGCATGGGTCACTTTTTGTTGAAGACTCACAGAAATCAGTAATGCTCAATAACACTAAAGAGCAAGGAAATAAACAAAGAAGAACAAAGAAGTGCAATAGCCATTACAAGGAGTATTTGTGTTTGTGTGTGTGAAAGAAATATAAAAGATTTGGGAAATAGAGGTGAGAGAGGCTGGAGATGGAGGAAAGAGATGATAGAGATGAAGGAAGAGAGAGAAAGAAGAGAGAAGAAGATGAAATATAAATTACATTTCATTTGAGAAAATTCATTTTAGTGATCACTGTTAGATATTTTAATGATAAAATGTTATTTATTGTGTGGATTGACATTGATCAGTTATCCAATTTAATGATGTTACAAAGGATATTAATTTGTGAGCATTATGTGGAACCCACTAGACTAATTTATGGATATATAGTAGGTTAGTTAATAGATAATCCACGATGAGTTGGACTATCTGTTATTTACCACTAGAGAAGTCAGATGCCCTGGTCTCTTCTGATATGTATTTAATATATTCACATATATATATTGTTTTCCCATCTTAAGCCATTAAGGGGATTTTGGCTAGATCATATCAGAGAGGGAGCAAAAAAGAACTTCTCTTCGTGTCTCATCCAATACCTCTACTCACGTGATATCTTGTGGCTTCTGTTGATCTCCACCAGCTCAAGATCATGGACCCAGCTGTTGCTTCAGGTATTCACTGTTTTCCTCTCAGATATGATGTAAATCTGATTATGTTTTGATATGTTTCTCCTTCAAACGGTACCAGAGCCTTTACTTAATTAGATCTATGGCTATCTATATGTGGAGGAGTTTTTCTTTCTCCATTTTTGTAGAGTTCTTGGAGTTGCTTTGATGGACTTTTGTCATGTTTCCATGAATCTATGGCCATTTTCTTTACTAACTTCAAAACTTTAGGCCAAAAATTCTCATTTTCCTTTACAAAATCACTTGAAAGTGAAGAAATAGTCATGGAACATGATAGATATATGAAAAACTTGCATTTTGGTGCAAGAATCGTTGGATTTGGAGCTGATTTGAGGTGTTTGGACCTGGCTGGAGGTTGAAGAAGCCTCCAGCCGGGATAGGGACTTCCCCACGCATGGCTCACAAGCGTGAGGGTGCGTGGATCCCACGCGAGTGGGGTCTTGGACCCCACTTGCTCCAAATCATCTTTTTTCCTTGAGTACTACCTGTTGGACATTTTTTCAAAGTTTTTTCAGTGCTAGAAATGTTTTTTTATTAATTTTTCAAACTTTATAATGTTGGAAATATACTGTACTCTTAGGATTTGAATGTGAAATTTTTCCTGTAAGTTCCCAATATATATGGCATATGTCTATATGTTATACTCTCTCTAGTAATGTAGTTTGATTGTTGAATTAATTTGACTTCCATTTATGTCTACTTGTTGTTTAAAATGTTGGAATCTTGAGAACATTTGTGTTAGACATAAATGAATTGAATTAAAGTGACAATTCAATTTTGCTTTTCTTCGGTATTTAATTATCATCATCAGTTGAAAATCCTACATAATTATATTGATGATTGAATTTTGTATTGGTTGTGTTCTCACCTATCATGAGACTAATCATACAAAATTATTGAATTATGTACTTATGTAATGTTGGATTATATTAGTGATTATTATACCCTATCAGATAATCGTCATTAATATAGTTTGTTCGAGAAGTAATATCCCTATTTAATGATGGAGTTATGTCAATTATGTATTCTTTACCCTATCGATATTGAAAATCTTGTGGCATAGACATCCAAGTTTGGTTTTGATAATTTCTCATTTGTTGTGATTTGGAACCCTTAGGTGAAATCACGATAAATGAGAATTTTGCTTTAAAGGCATGATTAGCTGTGCAAAGAGAAAATACTTATTTCTTGAATGCATAATAATATTATTTTACATGCATATTAAGTGTTTTCCTGTGAATTCTTGCTTCGGCTTTGATGACCAGGCCTTTAACTTCTGTCAAAACTTTAAATGGGACCAATTATGAAGATTGGAAATAATCTCTAGGCTTCTACTTGGCTATTTGTAATATAGATATGGCTTTAATAGAAGACAAGCCTGCTGTAATTACTAATTCCTCTTTTTCGGCTGAGAAGGCTCATCTTAAGCAGTGGGAGCACTCAAATAGAGTGTGTTTGATGGCTATGAAATATACAATGGAAAAATTAATTAGGCAAAGCATTCAGAGACAGATAATGCTAAGGAGTTTTTGAAATTGGTTGGTGAAAAGTTTTTATAGTCTGAAAAAGCCCAGAAAGGTCTATATCTTTCTTTATTAGAGACTACTAAATATGATGGGACTTCTAGTGTTCGTGAGCACATTATGAAATTGGTTCATCTTTACAATAAACTGAAGTCTCTGGAAGTTGATTTGGGCGATATTTATTTGATTTGGAAAGTTTTGCAATCTCTCCCACTGCAATTTGATTTTCTCATAACATCTTATAACACTCAAAAGGATGAGTGGATGATTAATGAGATGATTGCTCTGAAGAAGAGGATTCTATGAAGAAAGGTAAAACTTACAACGCTCAGTTTATTGCTTCAATGTCTAGCAATGAAGTTGAGAAAAAAGTTTTCGAAGTTAATAAGGATAAATCTTATTTTGATGACAAGAAGGGAAAGAAGTCTGGCTTAGAGCCAAAGAAGAAATTATTCAAGGGAAAATGTTCTTATTGTAAGAAATGTGGTCACAAAATGGCAGATTGCTTCATTCTCAAAAGAAGTGTGAAAAGTAAAAAGAAGCTTAGAAATTTAAGGAGACTAAGTAAAGTAAGATCAAATGTTTTATGGGAAATGCATTAGCAAATGGTTTATGTTCTTTTGTGGTTGTATTTTTGAACTTGATAATGTTGTAGTTGGTCCAAATGTTTTACTTAATGACTTGAACATGATGAATGTAGACTGTATGTCAATTAACTCTAATGTAAATTTAGTTATTTTGCATAATTCACATTTTTGTCTGAATTATTAAGACTATGATTGTTTATTTAAATTGAAACTATTTTCTTGAATGGAGATTACACTTGATGTGTAAATTGGATAAATCCATTTATCTAAAAAATGAGTGGGAGCAAGATTATAATTATTGTGTCGTATATCAATAATACACCGCTTGTTAGTGATTATATTGAACTCCTAAATCTCATGGCCATTTTAGATCGTCTCAAGGGGACATATTAAAATTATAAAGAGGTATGTCACAACGTGACGGTCGGTAAAGCCATCATTTTTTACTTTTTGGGTGCGTAAGGGAAAACGCAGAGAAAATGTAGAGTCGCCACCAATTAATTAGAAGGATAATTAGGATTCTTAAAAAAGAAAGGAAAACTAGCCCTTGAAACCAGAGGAAGGGTTCGAGAGTGCGGGGAAGGTGTTAGGCACCCCACAACATCCATCCCTAAGGATGGTTACCCTAAATTGTTTGTGCGTAAAATTTTAATGTGTTTTAATTACCACTTTTTATTAATAAAATAATGGACAAAGATGGGAAAATAAATAACTAGACCTGCCTTACTAAGTAAGTGCCTACGTACCCCGAAAGGAATCAAGGTCAACGTAGTTCAGAATGGTTTTGTTAAGTCGATTAAACGAAAATGATAGTAAGACATTTAGGGTGAATTTAATTTCTACTTAAAGTCCAGAAAGTGAACCACGATATTGGAGAGAATATACCTCTACTAAATGCTCGTAAAAATTGAGACTTTGGGAAAATGAGATTTCACTGAAAGCCTATGGAAACTAGAACATTTGGGAGAAATAACCTCCACTGAATGCCTATGAGAGTTGAGACCTTGGGAAAATAAGATTCCACTGAAGGACCATGAAAAATAGAACTTCAGAGAAGATAAACTTCTACTGAAAGTTCATTAAACGTTGAGTATATAAAATTTATAAAAGTAATGGAGTGATAAAGGGATTTGAAAGAAATAAGGGTCGAAATGTGATTTTTAGGAAATTTAGGGGGATAAGATGTAATTCTTGAAAGTGTGAGGGTCAAAATGCGATTACCGAAAGATTAGAGGTCAAAATGATATTATTGAGAGAATGGGGTCAAAAACAAAATTATTAAAAGATTGGGGTTGAAATGTAAATTTTGAAAATATTGAATTAGAATACGGATTAATTATATTTTGCAACTCTTTATTAAGTCCTTAAAGCCATGAAAGAAATAATGGGTTTTGAACCCCTTTTTGAATTAATTAGGCCTTTGAAGCCATTTTAGTGAGAATTGGGCCCTTGAAGCCGTTTTAGTGAGAATTGGGCCCTTGAAGCTGTTTTAGTGAGAATTGGGCCTTGAACCCTTTGGTAACAAATGACTATTTGAGAAATTTTTATGTGACCTATAATTAATTGGGCCTTTGAAGTCCACAAAAAACATACACTTTTCTTTGATTGTTGGTAAAAGAACAATGTGCATTGAACACTCTTTTGTCATACTAGAACAAACTCCAAAAAAAAAAATAATGAAAAAGGATAACAATAATGTGCAACAATAGTTCTACAGAGGGAATTAGGAAGAAAATGCTATTACACTATACCATCCACATCTCTAAAGTAATACGAATATGTTATTACACTATACAATCCGCATCAAAATTAATACTATATATTTAGCTAGCCACAAGATAATGT
>JASKGM010007253.1:0-10191 GCA_034509205.1 Ceratonia siliqua | reverse complement strand
TAATCCATGAAAACTATAGAAAATACAAGAAGAATGAAGAAAAGGTGAAGAGGAAACTCTTTGAAGACTTCCAAACGATTGAATCTTCTTCAAACTCACTCCCTTTAACCTTCCTCTGGTTCTCCTCCTCTCTTCTAAGGTTTTTCTCTTGTTTCTCCAAGTTAGAATGTGTAAAATGAAGTGAAAAACGGAATTTTAAAGTGTGTCAGCGCGCGCGCGAGCTGTGGGCGCAGCAGCGCAAAGCCCTAAATGCTGATTTTTGGCCTGAGCCGTGGCTTGGGTAATCTAGAGCCGCGGCGCCAACTTATCTGGAGGACTAAGCCGCGGTTTGGCATTTCTAGAGCCGCAGCCTCCATCACTGGGTGAATTTCTTTGCGTTTTGGGCGTCGCAGCGCGATATTTGAGCCTTGGGGCACTGAACTCTCGGGTCTGGACCCAATTTTCTTCAATTTTGAGTGCTGCGGCGCCCAAGAATGGGCGCTGGGGCACTGAACATTCTGACTTTGGTCCGAAATTATGCTATTTTAAGTTCTTTTCCCCAAATACTTGCTTTTACATTGCTCCAAAGCATGCTAACATGACTCACTTCTTTTCATAAAAGCATTTCCACTTCAAAACACCTACAAAACATGAAACTAAACTAAGAACACAACAAACTTAAGAACAAAGCAATTAAATGCAAAAGAATTCAACATAAAAATATGATAAAATATGTACTTATCAATGGTCAAACAGAAGTGGTCAACAAGACCTCTGGTAACTTGATTAAGTGTATTTGTGGGAATAAACCGAAACAGTGGGATTATACTTTACCCCAAGCTGAGTTTGCCTATAACAATGCAACTCATAGTGCCATAGGCAGTTCCATAGGGTATTACAATCTATTAAGAGATTAGAAGTATATATTATTAAACCCGTTGATCAGATGTTTCGAGATGTTCTTCAATACCTTATGTATGACAATTGCTATTGGCCATACTTTAAGGATTGTATAGGAGCTATTGATGGGATCCATATTGAAATCCATGTCCCTACTGATAAGAAGACATCTTTCATTGGAAGAAAATGAATCACAACCACCAATGTTCTTGCTGTTTATGATTTCAATATGTGCTTTACTTATGCGAGGGTGGGATGGGATGGGCACATGACACCAAAATTTTAATAGATTGTATACGAAGGATAGAATTGAAATTTCCTTAGCCACCTGAAGGTTATAACTCTTGTGTTATATTATTGATTTTTTAGATATTGATACATAAATTTGTTTCTCATATTATATACACTTTATTGCAGGAAAATATTACGTTGTGGATGCAGGATGTCTGACAATGAAGGGATTCCTAAAACCTTACAGAAACACAAGGTATCATTTTCCTATGTTTAAGCAGGGTCCTCTAGGATTTAGATATGATAATGAAAGGTTTAACTACCATCACTCAAGTTTGAGAAATGTCATCAAATGAACATTTAGAGTTTGTAAAAGATGGAAGATATTGCAAAAGATGACATAGTTTAAGCTTGAATATGAATTTACTATCTTATGGTGTTGTTTTGCTCTTCACAACTATATTAGAAGAATGGACGCTGATATAGATCTTCTTGGACAATTTGAAACCATCCATACCTCACAAGAGCAATATGATCAGGTGGTGTATACAGATAAAGGGTTGGAATAAACTAGAGAATTTGTTAGAGTGATGGAACAAGTTAGAGATTTCATTAAAGATCAAATAGTTCAATCATGAGAATATTATATATTGTACGTCATAACCTTATGAGATGATATATTATAACTGTAACTTATTTATTGAAATTCGTACAAAACTTGAATTAATAAATATGCGTAAATAAACAAAAATAATCATTCCAAAACTTATCTCAAAATTGTTAATTTACTTACAAATTTAAAATTTCATAAATTCATAATTCTAATTTCATAACAATAATTAACTAAAAATTGTTTTTTATTTTTATTTTAATTTTATAAAATAATATTTAAAGTTGATATCAAAAGTCCTTTCCTATCCAAACACTTTATGAAAAAAGTCCTTCTGCATGCCCTTTTCAATAATTTTATTAGTCATAAGTTATTTTACAGTTTTGTATCGAAACACCTTTTATCAGTCAAAAGTCCTTTTCAATTACTACATCCAAACACAAAACAGCTTCTCCTTCAGAAAAAGCCTTTCCTCCTGCAGGAGAAGGAGAAAAGAAATTATCTGGTAATCCCAAACAAACAAGCCCTTATGATCCTTTGCAGTCAGGAATGTCACCCTTCGACAACTAGTAATGTCTGACGTTACTGTGACATATGATGTACTTTTTATATCTTTGCGATATGCATTTAATATCCATGTTTCCATCATATCAAATTACGATTTATGATGTTTATATGATAATTAAGGAAGTGTTCATATGCAATATATGGTTGACATGCATTGTCCTAAAAGTAAGATTGGTTAAGGAGAAAACATCATAATCATTAATTTGAGTGTCATATTTTATTTCTTATTTTTATTTTTACTATTGAAACAGGGAAGGCTATATACTTTATGGACCAGAGCATTTGGAGTCTTCAAATAAATCTGCCCAGTCTAAAGCATACGGTACCAAGGATGCCATGGATAGTGAGTAAGAACTTCCTCTAGAGAAAGATGGCAAGACAGTGGACTGGGGAGATTCAGAGTGTCCAAGAACAAGTAAAAAGGCTCAACAAGTGCAAGGATAGTTGTTGAGGAAGAAATTTGTCAAAATACTTATGAAATTTATAGGATATACTCAGGCACACTGTATATTCACTTCCATATTTTATTAAATAGAAACTCTGTATAGTACCATATTTGTGATATTGAATAGAAACTTTGTATATTCATGTCTTCTGATATAACAGGACATACTCAGTTTTATTTCTAGTCACACTGTTCATGGTCCTAGCTTTGGGAGGTTCATATAGGACGCATAGGGTCATCAACTCACTTTGCTTGTGATCCTGTGTATCCATATTATTATGAGATGTTCTAAAACTACATAAGTCAACAACAGTTTTAAACAAAAGAGATAACTTGAAAAGTATTAATCTGTCATTTATAGCTTGAATGAAAATATTATTATCATTTAGACTCTGTGCCCCCACAAGCTTGTGACTTAAATATTATTCCCTATTGGAGGTACCTATGTATTTATGCCAATGTTCTTGCATATATGGAATTGAAAGCTAATTAAGATGCGAAAAGTATGATCTTTAATTAAGGTTGATTTTAAATAGCCAAAGGCTTTGCACCAATATAATTTCAGACCTTAATCTTTACTTCTTCTTATTTTATATAAAATTTTTTGGTCAAGCTGTCATGAGCTGTAAAGATATAAAGTAAATTTTGGTTAAAAATTTGTGATCATTGGGGACCAAAGCATATCATAATCAATATATCGTATGTAGAAATCGTAGTTAAAAGATAAATAAGAACAATAATTCTAGTAACAAACAATCATGTACCTTATATTCCAACTATAATATTCCAACTCTAAGGTGGCTATGGTTTTGGAATATTTCATAGTAATGTGGATGCCCAGAATCACAAACAAAAAGAGCTAATGACCTTATACACCCTATATAAACATCCAAAAATAGTCATTTTCATAAGGGGTTTGTAGTGCATTGGGGTTTGTCATTCTTCCTTTTGCACGTATAAGGATAGTAGAGAAATTCTAACTAGATGTCTTAAATAGATGCCACTTATTTGGCTGTGGACCATGTTTAATTTCTTTTCAGGAAAATTTGAAATCTTTTAGAAATTCAGGGAAATGTCTTAATTTCTTTTCTTGAGGACCATGTTTAAGCTGCTCACTCCATGCCATTGTCATCTTCAAAAGGTTGAAGCTAAAATTAACTCAAACAGAGAAATACTAAATCTGCAGACTACAGCTTGCACACCAAACAAACAAAGCACCAATACACCACAGAACTTAAGCAATTCATTGGCTTATAATGTAATATATATGTACACTATAATTTCATAGCACAACCACATACTTTTATGGTGTATACAAATAATTTCACAGCAACAACTTCAACCTGGCCATTTGTTGCCAAATATAAAAAGTTACTATAAAATGCCAATAAAATTCTGGCACATGGGATGGAAGATCTTTAAGTTTAGTAATGTTAAAATGGATGACAACTTACATTGAAGAACTCACTTAATGGAATTTCTAGGTGGGCCTGTGGCTTAGGAACAGAGTCCCATATTTGCATTAAAAAATTATGTATGAAATAAAGGCTAAAGGCTAACTACAAAACTTTTATACCAATTCAATAATATTGTATTAAGATCACAAGCACAACATTACCTTCTGAGTATCCTCTCGTAAAACAGGTTCCACATTAGTAAAAGCTACTCTTAACTTGACATCCACATATCAAATAACGATATTTGGATGCTTCAACAATCAACATGAATAACGGAGAAATATTCAGACTCTGCTGCCAAAGATCGCCTCTCTCATGTCAATGATATAACGACTGATTTATTGACTGGCTTATCACTGGTTGATGATGGGAAAGAGATTGGAGGTAGTGAGGAAGGATCAGAAAATCCATGCACCATAGGATTCTCTTGCAAAGAACCTCCACCAGAGTATGGCTTGCATGCACATTTCCAATCTAAATCAAACCGCAAATTCAAGCAGAAGTCACACTCAGAATCAAACATTTTCAATCCAGAAAGAAATGGAGATGAAAGAACAAAGACCGTACCTGAAACTCGCTACAACGCACAGCGGTTCTGTGCGAGGAGGACAAGACACTTTCGATGAGAGTTGTGGGCTCCGATGGTGGTTCTACAACCTTCAATGGCGGCTCCAATGGAAATGGACGGAAACAAGCAGGAGATGGAAGCCGGTGACTGGGGACGATGGCACGGTTGAAGGTACTTGGGTGTGAAAGCTGAAGACTTTCTAAAAGTATTCGAATGAAGGGGGAGAGAAATTGGGAATGTGGGGTTGAGTTGGAAATATAATTAGGTAAAGTGTAATTTTTTTATGTTCAAGTATTTTTTGTTGTCCACGTAGCAATGATAATTAAAAAGTGAATAAAAAATTAATTGGAGAATCAAAATTGTAGCTTTTATAAAGCTATTGGGTCAGGTTGAAATTAAGAGGAAAAAGATTGCAACATTAACAAATTAAAGGGACCGAAAGTATAATTAAACTAATATTATATAAATGACATGTTTTTACCATTATACATATTTCAAAATTTGTTTTCTTATAATTTAATCACATATTAATTATGTTTTACTACATGTAGTTAGGTACTTTTCCCTATGTTTTAAACTCGAGAATCTAATACTTTATGTTTTTATCTGTTAGCAATTTACTACTATGTTTTTTTGTACCACTAATTGTTTAATGAAAATTCCTAATTTTCAATGTAAACTTTTAATTTTTAATCAATTCTTTCAAATTAAAACTAAATTATTGTATTTTATGTTTAATAAAATGAGTCTCTTGTTAATTGTTATATTTGATGCCTATGTTGTGAATTCTTATTATATTCAACCAAATTTTCCAAATTCAGCCTAAATCTACTAAACAAATCTATAATTTTTGACCAATTCCCTCAAATTGAAATCAAATTTCTATATTTTATACTTAATGAAAAGAGTGACTGTTATATTTTTTTACTTATTTTTGTGCATTTTCATTATATTATATTAAGCCAATTCTCCTACATTCAATCCAAACCAACTCAAAAATTCCTAATTTTAGCCAATTTTCCCAAATTGAAATCAAGTTCCTATATTTTATGCTTAATAAAAGTAGTTTCTATTATTCATTGTTATATTTGTTACATATTGTGTGAATTCTCATTATATCAAGTAAATT
The DNA here is from genome assembly GCA_034509205.1 of Ceratonia siliqua. Classification (NCBI taxonomy): domain Eukaryota; kingdom Viridiplantae; phylum Streptophyta; class Magnoliopsida; order Fabales; family Fabaceae; genus Ceratonia; species Ceratonia siliqua. The sequence goes on along the minus strand of JASKGM010007253.1, from coordinate 4,305 downwards.
CAACCTATATTGACTAAAAAATCCCGAATTTTAAGCTAATTCCTCTAAATTGAAATCAAATTTTTACATTTTGCTTAATGACATGAAATGAGTGTCTATTGTTAATTGTTATATTTGTTCTCTATTTTGTAAGTTCTCATTATATATACTCAATTCCTCTAAATTCTACCCAAAACAACTTTAAAAACCCTTAATATTCAACCAATTCTTTAAATTGAAACCAAACTCTTATTTGTAAAGCCAATTTTCAAACTGAAGGGAGGTACTATAGATTATGGATTTGACATAAAATTGAGAAAATTGGTAAAATCAAATAGGAATTGAACATTTAAAGAATCACGTGCCATATAAGTGTCAATTCTTTTAAAAAATTAATGGCACAAAAGAACAGGATAATAAAATACTATCCAAGAGAAACACGAAATAATAAATTGTTGTTTTTCAAAGTATAAGATAATAAAATAAAAAAGTGTCTAATAACAAAAGAATATATTATAATTAACCCTTTAATCAATTAATCATGAATACAAAATATATGATGATAAAAAAGTCATTCTCTTGGTAGATTGATGTTTCTACAACATTACCTTAAGTGGAATTAAAATCAACGAGTGGAAAGTGGCAACGTGTGCACAGAGCTTAATGCAATAGAATAAGGGGTTTGTGTCAAAGACGGGCAATTGAAAAAAAATTGAAAAACTTTTGTTAGGTAGATGAAATATATAAAAATTAAATAAATGAAACTAATTATATATATATATATATATATAATATCTAATATATTTTTTTGTTGGCTTAGTTTATTTATTTTTTATAAATACGATATATGTAAGAATTTTTTATATTTATATTAATATTTATTATATAATTTTTCTATTGAATTTAATGATTTAGTTAAAAATCATTATTATGTCAATTTTGCATATCAATCTTTTTTAAATATAATAATAACGTATGTAATTAAATAATTGATCATTTGTATTCTTCAAAATTGTGTTAGAGGTTAATTTTGTGATATCATACAAAATAATTTTAAAAAATATAAAATATTGTTTATTATATTCAAAATAAAAACTTTAATTCAGTAATAAATTTAATAAAATTTATTTAATAGTATAAGATTAATTATTATTGAAATTCTGTGTTAATGATACATTAAATATTTGTTTTATAAGATGAGATTTCTTTTAATTTATCCTTAAGATTAAATGTTGGGAAAATTGTACTTTTCCATCTTGATTTTCCCCTTAATTATAATTTGCTTCCTAATTTTTTTTTACGAAAACAATTTTTTTAATTGTAGCAATGTTCCCATACATTTATCCCCGTTGTAAATTGTCTCATACTATCTAAATTGAACCTTATTTCTTACATTTATCATGCCATGTCATTTGACCTACTTTCATTATATAAAAATAAAAAATTAAATTATTCAAAAATAAAAATTTTAACTACTTATTATTCCCTTAAGAAAAATTAAAAGAATAATATATGGATAATATCTGCTAATTACTTATTCTCTCTTCAAAAAATGAAAAGAGAAAAAAAGCATTATAGGAATCCACTTCGCTCCATTTGAGTGATGATATGAGAAAGTTTGTCCATGCAAAGTATAAAAATATTAAAAGAAAGGGCCGGGATCCACTTGTCTAATTCCTCAAGAAGGCACAAAATCATTAGATTTTGTTGCATTCCAAAGAATATTCAAAGTACAAGAAAAAATGCAGTCCATGATAATTTTAATAAAGGGATCAAGGAAACCAACCTCCTTCATGATTTTGCCATTGAAATTCTATTGAAGTTTTATCATAGGGTTTCTCCAAATCTATCTTAACAGCAACGAAACCCCGTTTAGGATTCATCTTCCTCATAATATGAATCATCTTCTAAGCAATAATGATGTTGTCTTTGATATACCTCCTTGACACAAAGCTAGCTTGGTAAGGAGATATAAAGTCAAGAAGCAACAACTTAAGCCTATTAACAATAATGAATAGGATCGTAATAATGTGGATGGGTAGATCTCATAATAATGTAGATTCATAAGATCATAAATAAAGTGAGCTCATTATCCTGTGCACCCTAGCTATATGAACCTCCCAATTCCCCTTTTCTTTTATAGATCTTACTTTGTCATGCTTTAATGCCTTGCAAGTTTTTATGGAAAAGCATGTCATAAATGGGAGAACCGTAAGTTTGGCCATCTCTGTTTATATTTCTTTCAAAATATGTATGCTAGAGCATCACTATTGTACCACTTTCTAATGTGATAAATTAAACCATGATATCCTTACAAGATTCCAGCAAGCAAAAATTATTCTTTTACTAGAAGATGAAATGTATATTATGATAATGTGCGCGACATTATGATGCTACTTCTCTTGTAGGGTATGCTAACAATTACCATACGATTAGGAAATATGGAAATCTGAGCAGGAAGATAAACAAAAGTTACATACCAGGAAGAAAGCTCTCGAAAATTTCCATATCGCCTTCTAACTCATGCAAGCCATGTGAAGCAACATGTCTTGTAAGTAAACCTTTAGTTAAAAGTAACACCTTCTAGTGACCTGCAGGTTTTGGGAGCTACCCAAACTGGTTATAAGATATGTTCTTAAACAACTCTAGCTTCTTTTCTCCTAAATGCGTTGACTTAATTATATCTAGTATTAACTTATAATTTCATGCACTCCTTTGTACTCTTTTTTAATGTTGGTTATTCTTTGTGTGATCATATAATTGTTGTAAATATTTATGAAATATATCCTGAGTCACGTAAATGCACGCTGTCCTTAAGAGTTATTTCACAATAATGGTGAAAGCTCTCCAGGATTAAACAAGCTCCTCTTGTTTATGTTAGACCAGGCACAAGAACAGCAAGAACAATAAAAAATAAATGTAACCCAGAGAAGTCAGAAATTCGTAGAAGAGAAAGATACCTTTTGATAACCAACCTGTAAACACTAGATTTTGTCCAAGAAAAAAAAAATAAAAACAAAAAATGAATGGAAAATATATAGTAACAATAAAAATAAAAAAATGATGAAAAGAAAGTAAAAAAAGTAATAATAAAAAGGGGTCAATTAAATTTAAAAAAAAATAAAACATAAAAAAAAATAAAAGAACAAAAAGTAATAACAAAAAAAAAATGGAGAAGAAAATGGGCCAAGATGCCATTTTTTGGTAGCTCACTAAACAAAAAACCAGTCCAGCCCATCTCCTTCATAAGCCCAATCTGCCAAGCTAATTTCCTGACCTGGATCCAAGATCCATACCAGGTATCCCATTCCCTCTCCCTTCTCTCTGCCCTCTTCCCACGCGCATAACACCTCTCTCCCCATCCTTTTCTTTCCTGCTCCTCTGCGAAATGGTCCCCTCTCCCCCGTCTCTTTCACTTTTCCTCTCTCAGCACTCTACTTCACATCTGTCTCACCGCCACGCTGCCCCTTTCCCACTATGTTTAGACCCCGATGAAACCTCGGTCCCTTTCATCTCTATGAGCCCTCTATTTTTGTACTGGTTTTGTGGCGCTTTTGGCTCGGTCAGACTTCTGATTCACCATTCTCGGCAAAGGAGGCACAGATTCTAACTGAGACTCTATATTACAGCTTCTTGGTGAATCTCGCCATGCACGACAAAGGAGACAGTGGGTGGCCGTGGTTGCTGGATGATTTCTTCCTCTGCTTGCGGGATCCTCACGGGGATCAAGGGATTTGTCCCAGGAGAGGCAAAAAGGGGGATTTCTTGCTATAAATCCGAGAGCTTCGAAGCCATGCATCGAGGGGAATCACCACAAAATCAGAGGGAAGAAACCAAGAGCGTTTGAGGGAGAGGTCAACTGCAGAAAACCAAGGATTAATCGAGGAAGAATTCTTGTACTCTGAAAATCCGAATTTCAGGTTTCATCCCGTGATATTTTTTAATTTTGATTTAATTATGGTTGTGTATGTAAACACTATATGAGACCGGATTTGGTATTTTCTTTTCTTTTCTTTCGTTTGGTCTCTGTTTCGCCTTTTGGCTTAATTCCACAAGGGTTTTGTTTGCATTGGTGATCCTGGGTTTATTCCTTGCTATGGTCTTGTGTTAATTTCAATGTAGGTCTAGGTGATACCTAATTCTACGAGCCTGTCTGTATTTTATCCGAGATTCATTATCCTTCACTAGGGGTAAGGGTCGTGGGTCTCTGAAATCAGTCCTGATTTTGGTTGGCTTAAGCTAGAATATATTAATCTCATAGAAATGGCCTTACTTGGTTTCATTCTAGGTCAGGGGAGGTTATGCAGGTATTAGAATGGGCTTACA
>JASKGM010007251.1:0-10195 GCA_034509205.1 Ceratonia siliqua | reverse complement strand
TGATTGACCTGCAGATGGAGAAAGTCAGGGCGCTTATGCTCTCCACGATCAAGATCCACATGGACAAGTTCAAACTCTACACCTTTCTCCAAGAGGCAAGCTAGAACCCTTTGTGGGCAAGCTGCCTTTGCTGGTCCATAAACCTTCACCACCATTTTTGGAAAAGCTAGCTAGATCTAAGCTAATTTGATATATGCAAAGACTGAATATTATTGTGGTGGCTTGCCTTGGCCAGGTGCAAGTACAGAACATAGCTCCATTATTTATAGCACCAGCATGGTGGTTGTCACGTGATCACTTGACCCCCACATATTCATTAATTTCTTTGTCTAACTGGGGAGCAAGTGGAGACACAATTGATTAGTTGGTAAAATCTTTTCTTCGTAATTAACTTTTTCTTTCTACAACAAAAATATTTTTGACCCACTTTCCATGTCAAATGAGAATAAATTTCTTTTCACATGTATCAATTAAAATTAAATTTTTTCTAACATAATTTTAAGAATGTATCTCATCTTGATCTACTGTATATATTTAAAAAAATTAATATTTTTAAATTGGATATTACTATCCTACCGCCCATATAATAAATTTCTTTTCACATGTATCAATTAAAATTAAATTTTTTCGAACATAATTTTAAGAATGTATCTCATCTTGATCTATTGTATATATTTAAAAAAATTAATATTTTTAAATTGGGCATTACTACCCTACCGCCCACTTCACACAGTGGGTGGTAGGGTAATTTCAAAATTTTTTTATATTTTTTTGATTTATTTTAAAATTTTTTTTTACTTTTTGAAATCAATTAATTAAGTTTTATATCATAAATTTTTTTTCAAAATCTTTGAAGATGTTTTTGTATTTTTTGCAAAATTTTTTAAGTTACAAATGAATAGTAAAAAAAATTATGAATGAATAATAAAAAGAATGTAAAAAAATTCAAAAAAATATTAAAAAATATTTTAAAAAATTCTGAAAAAAATATATAAGATAAAAAATACTTAATTATTTTTAAAAAGTAAAAAAATTTTGAAAAAAAACATTAAAAAATGGGCGAGACGTAGCTTAGTCCCACCCTTTTAAATTTGACCCCTAAAAAGTTAATCATTGCACACCTCCAATTAATTAACGGTAGGAAGTTAAGTTATACAAGTTCTGAAAAAAGTGCCAAAATTCACTCGGTTTAAATAAAGAGCAATAATATTCTTACATAACTTTTTTTTACACTACTTTTACATCTTTCCTCATATATATATTATTTTATTATTATTTATCATGTACCATTATCTATCATAATCATTATTTTATAATATATTAATGGATAAAAGTAAGGTGTAAAGATTGTATAAAAAAAATTGTGTATGAATATCATTATTCTTAAATAAATTCTGATGGATGTAATGCATTATTCCAAAAGTACATTTGAAATTGAGGATTCCCTTAACCTTATATACAACACTTTGTCATTTTCAACACTTCTCGATGAAATACTGGATATCTAGACCAAAGGGAGTGAACATAATTACCATATACTTGGCATAGGTCTTAATCACAGTATCGAGTTACCAGTTTTGTTACCATGAAGAAATTCAAGTAGGCTTAACTCATCTTTCTAAAAGCATCTTAAAAGTTGAAGACGGCCTCAATTTTATATACAACACTTAACCACCCATGGCCGATTTGGAATTTCCAACATTAACCATCAGGCCAGTTCAATAATTCATTAGGTGAGTGTAAGTCTTCTATCACTATGAAATAAATAGAATAAGTAAAGAAAATTAATTGAACTATGGATTTAGAAAAGAGATATTTAATTTTAAAAGACTCAATTAAAAAAATGATACTTAAAAAAATTAAAATATCTATTCAATATTCAATATTCAATAGCAATGACATAAAATTATAAAAATTGAGTTACTAATGAACTCTGGCTATATATGAAAAAATAGATATAGAAAACATTTTGTATGAATTAAGTTTAAATCGTATAACAAACTTTGCGTTAATCCAACTATAAAAGCAAAAATAAACTTCGATTAAGGATGTATATACTACAAAAAAAAAATTAAATCTTTTTAACAATTACTGTTTTTAAAACAAAAACATGATAACAATTGATGAAGACTGAGTCTCCCGCAATTCCGTTATTGTTTATTTGTCCCCGTGATAGGGGATCGCCCTAGTGGTACCGGTATCACTCACACCTTTATCATAAGGTCACTGGGTTCGATACTGGGGAGTCGCCCTTATCGCGTGGACAAATAAACAATAGCGGGATTGCGGGGGACTCAGTCCTCATAAAAAACGTCAGCTTTTGGAGGGAACTTAAGGGTCACCCTTCATGGCCCTTTGTTTATTTGTTCCCCGCGATGAGGGAAGCATTCCCAAGAGGAATCGAACCAATGCTAGACTGAGTCCTCCGCAATCCCGCTATTATTTATTTGTTCCCGTGATGAGGGCGGCTCCCCAGTATCGAACCCAATGACTTTATGTTAAAAGTGTAAGTGATACTGGTACCACTGAGGCGATCGGATTGCGGGAGACTCAGTCCTCATCAACAATCAAATTGTTTAGCGTTTCGTTAAATTAATCTTTCAAGAACTACTTTTAGAAATATTATTAATATTTAAGATAAGATTTGTAATTTTTTATTTTTAATAAGGGTATTTTATATGATTTTGTTTTTTTTACCCAACATAAATAGAAAGTAAATAAAAACAACGCTTTATATATATATATATATATATATAAATTAATTTCTTTTCCTTTGTCCAATTCTTTGGTATTTTGGTATTTTAGATATTATGATATAAGATATTATAAAATATAATATTCTCATATTTGGTAAGACAATTAAAATTTGTAAAAAAAATATATATAATTAATAATTTGTAAAAATTTAATAAAATTAAAAGCATCTAACACATATACATATTGAAATCTCCTGTCATTTAATACATATTTTTTGGAGTCACCTATCATAAGATATTAAAATTAAAATATCGGTATATCAAATATACATGGGATCAAGCCCTATATATTATTTGAAATAAAAAAAATATAGTATGATAATTAATTTCAATTAAGGATAATAATTAAGATGGATTTTGAAGGTTGTTAGCATCCAATTAAATGAGCGTTGAAAGGGTATAGAGTTAAGGTCTTGCTGGCCATTCCTTATTTGTCATGCGAATAGGGTTAGGGTTAGGGTGAAGAGGTGAGATAAAGAGAAAGAAGAGGCGGTAGGTAAGAAGATTTCTATAAAAAGAAGTCAAAGTGTGTTGGATGATGGTCAAAGGTATGATCTCCTTTGGGTGAGAGCTTTGCAGTTGCAAGCAGAAGCCATAGGCCAGAATGACTGTTGGTTTTGGACCTTTTGGTTGGGATATGTGAGCTGTAAAGATAGTGTAAAAAAAATACATAAATATCATTATTCTTAAATAAATTTGGGTGGACTTAATGCATTTTTCAAAAATTGCATTGGAAATTAAGAATTCCTACAACCTTACATACAACACTTTGTGTCTTTTAACATTCATTATCTAAAATTATATTATTTCTTGATATTATGAAATCATCTACTCCCTTCGTTTCACATTATCTGTTATTTTAAGAGTTTTATTTTATTTTAAATTATATGTTATTTTATATTATCAATAAAGTATTAATTGTTATTTTTCTAACATTACTCCTATTTATTGTTATCTTCAATGGAGTAGTAATAAGAGTTTAAATTGACTTTAATAAGGGTAATTTAGTCAAGTACACTTATTTTTTGTTAGAATTGATACTATTTAATAGTTACCTTAATTCTTATACCATTACCTTAAACGACAAATAATTTAAAATAGAGAAAATATCATATAACACAAATATGTTGAAGTCGCTATTAAGACTAAAATATCTATATATCAAATATACATGGGATCAAGCCCTATATATTAATTGAAATAAAAAATAAAAATTATAATATGATAATTAATTTCAATTAAGTATAATAATTAAGATGAGTTTCGGAGGTCGTTAGCATCCAATTAAATGAGGGTTGAAAGGGTGTAGTGTTAAGGTCTTACTGGCCATTCCTTATTTGTCATGCGGAAGAGGTGAGACAAAGAGAAAGAAGAGCTGGCAGGTAAGAAGATTTGGATTGAAAAAGTCAAAGCGTGTTGGATGATGTTCAAAGGTATAATCTCCTTTGGGTGAGAGCTTTGCAGCAGCAGGCAGGAGCCATAGGCCAGAGTGACTGCTGGGTTTGGTTGAGTCGTTGAGATATGTGATCCACGTATTGATCTGGCTACGTGGACATGATCGAATGTTAAATTAATTATGATTATTTATTTTTTAATAAATAATTATAATTAAAATATAAAAATAAAAATAATTTTTTGAAATAAAACATAAAAATATATGAAAAATTATAATTATTTATGTAAAAAATAATAATTACAATATAATAAAACTGATTATATTATGTCATGACCTAATCCAAATTTCTATTTAGGAGATATGGCAACTCATTAAGCCACTAACCACCACGTCCCACCACGTCATTCAACAAGAGTGAAACAAGAAAATAAAAAATGAAAAAAGGGGTAAATTTTGGTGAAAGTTCCCGTGTCTGCTAACCTTTTGAGTGAGCTAATTTATGAAGTTTGGATCAGTGTTCTATAAACCATATTGGTCCGATTAGTTCGAACGGTTGAATTAGGAATCGGCCATTAGATCGGTCTAGATAACCCCTAAAATCGGGGGAGCAAAAAACTGATGGAAAACTGATGACCCGGTATTGAACTGGTAAAAATTCGATGAACCGGGTGGATCACCGGTTTTACTAATTTTTGAATTTTTTCCTGATAATTTGTGTTCCAGGGATCCGAATAAGATGAAGAAGAAGAAGAAAAAGAAAAGAAGTATCAAAATTAAGATTAAACATATCAGGAATAACAAAAACAACTAAAAAATTCAATATTAATGTTCAATCTTCAGAACCTACCTCAAATATACATAAAAATGAAAAAAGAAAAATTTAAATTATGCAGATTGTAAAACACCAAAGTAGACAATTATAAATTTATTTTAATTGTGATGAAATTATTCAATGTATTTTAAATATATTAGTATTTATTAGTTGATTATTTTTATTTTTATTTATTTTAATTATTCTATCTATAATATATTCTACAATATATTTTTAATATATTTTTTTAATTTACACTGGTTCGACCCCGGTTGAACCAGTAACCTGTGACCCACTACCTCCATTGGTTCAATGACTAGTCCAGCTTTCTGAACATTGATTTGGATATGATTTTTTCATGGAGAAGCCCTTTTTTTTAAACAAAAAGTAAGATACTTTTTTTTTTAGAAATTATAATTGTAACTTTAAAAAAAAGCAATTCCCAAAAGAAGAATTTTTTTTTAAACAAATATACACTTGAAGTATTTTATAAAATCTCCAAAAAGAACTTGTAAATATCATTTTTAATAATTTTATTTGTATAAAAATATTTTTATATCTAAACATAATATATTTATTTTTTTAGTAAAATTATTCTTGTATAATTACATCTAAAAGTCAAATATTTATTTTTTATTCAAAAAATTTAATGTTTATTTAAGACATCTATTAAAAAAATATAAGTTTATCCAAACATAACTGTTTATGTATGCATGAAATATTTAAAAGAATTTTATTGTTTCAAATGTAATAGTATTTATTAGTTAATTACTTTTATTTTAATAATTTAATTAATTAATTAATTATTATATATATATAATATATAAATTAACATAGATGTAATTACAATAGTGAACTACGTCTTTCATGGATTTAAAGGCTTGTTGAAATGTTTTTTTAAAAAAATAACTTTTATAAAATAAAAAATTAATTTTAAAAAATAATATATTTTAATAGAATGAGAAGTTGCCTTGCGTTCGAATGCAATAAATGAGAATGACTTTTGAATACGAAAATATGTTCAGTTACAAAATTATAAAATAATTTTTGATTGATAAAATTATTAAAAAAGACATGTATAAATAATTTTAAATTAATAAATTTTAATAGATTAAAATTTTAATTTTAATTTAAAATAATAAAATAAATATATACATAACTAAAAATAATAATTTATAAAATAAAATAATACTTTTGTAAAAAATAATTATAATTTAAAATAAACAAATCAAATAAATAATATAATTATATTTAAAAATATTTAATTAAAAAATATGATAAAAAATAAAATAAATTTTAATTAGATGAATAATATTACAAAAGATTAATTGTCACAATTTGTTTTTTATTTTTCAAATATTGCCAAATACAAATTCATGCATGATTGGTGAATGATGGGAAAAAGTAGCGGTATATATAGCGACCAGTCTGAACTGTTTAATTTGTCCATGTCAGTTGTCAGTTGTCAGTTGTCAGTTGGTGAAATCAAAGGCTTGTGTTGGGGCCGTTGGGCGCATCTTTCACATTATTATTTTTATATTATTTATATATATTATATTATTATTATTATTTATTATGATTATAATAAATTATTTTATAATATATTAATAATTAAAAAAATATAAGAATAATGTAAAAAAACCTTAACATCAAAGCAAATAGTGTCTTTTACGATTCATCGTGTCAAATCACAGGGATTAATTACCCATCAATTTGAAAGATCCAAAAATAAGCCATGTTTCAGATATATTAATTATTATTATTTAATATTATTTTTAATAAAATAATAACAAGAATTTAAAATAATTTTAATAAGAATAATTTAGTTAATTACAATTATTTTTTATTAAAATTAAGATTTATTTTAAATAATAAATAATTTAAAATAAATGAAATTTTTTTTAAGAACATGGGCCAAATACAGAAAGGTTGCAGAAACAAGAAAATTCAAAGGGGCTAAATACAGAAAGGAATTGCAGCGTTGGAGAGCGAATTATGAAAGGACCACCCATCAATATAATAAATTCTGTCCACGTCACTTAACATTGGTAAAAGGTTAGATTCGTATTTTTGAGAATTTTAAAATGCAGTTGACAGGCTGAATTCTAAGTTATATTTAAATGTATAATTATTAAATATGTATTTATTTTTTTAATTATGAAATTAAATAAAAATAATTATTTAATTTAATAATTAAAAAAATAAATTTACATTTAATAATTATTATATTTAGATAGAGTTTAAAAAATATTTTTATTAATTTATTATTTTTGGAACTTTTTACTTTTTTTTATATTTTTTTTAGCATTGGGTTCCAAGTTTTTTTGAATTTTTTAAATTCTTCTCTTAAATTCTTTTAATTATTTTGTTTAGAAAAAAAATAAAAGGATAACCAGTGGTATGTGTACCACTGTAAGATAGCATGGGCCAATATTTATATTATAATATATGATTTTAAAAGATTTAATTTTTTAATCTATTAATAATTACTCAAATAAATTATTTTTTATTTCTAAATAATATAGATCAAATTTAAAAAATAATAAATTAATAATTATTCACCAAAAGGTAACTACCTATGTAAACACTAGATTTTGTCAAAGTCAAAATAAAAAAATAACAAATAAAAATAAATAAATAAAATGTGAAAAGCCCAAAATTTATTTTCTTGGCAACCTAACCCAAAGAAGAAGAAAAAATAGAGCCCAAAATTCCTCCAACCCAATACACCACCAGATAGCCCAAAGCTCTGAACCCAGTCCAACAATTTCCCCTCAGCCCACCAGAACTCCTGAAACCCGATCCAAAACCCCTGACCCGGTTACCAAGCCCTAATTTCCCAGAAATCCCCAAATCCCCTCTCCCCCGTCATTTTCACCTTTCCCCCTTCAGCCTCCTGCTCCACCACGACACTCCTCCCCCGTACCCTGCACTTTCCGTTTCCCTTTCTCCTTACTCCCGAGGCTCTCTCTCTGGTCCCCTCTCCCCGGTACTTCCTTTCTGCGCTGCTCTTCCTTTCTCCTTTTCCCCCATTTAGGATTCTGGCGTTCGTCTTTTTGCTGCACTTCTCAGTTTGGCCGTTTTGGTGTCAAGACGACAATGCGTGTCTCTGCACTACGGTGTCACTTGACGGCTATGGCACGCCCTGCTACGGCCATGCGCGGCAGCGACCTGACATTCTGACATATTGGGGTAACTGGGCAACCTCTGTCCCGGGATTTGCCGTCAGAAGATCACAGTATGTTGTTTGATTCACGGCTAGGGTTTAGAAAGGAGGGGATTGGCTATTAAAGAGAAGGAGAGTGTAAATCGAAGGGGGAGAAGCAGATAGAGCGAAACTGGTAACGAGGGGGTTTGATACACATCCGATTTGGGAAGAATTCTTCAACCAGCATCGGTCAAGGTTCGAATTTGGGTTCTACTCTATCTTTGTAATTCCTGGATTGGGCTAATAATTCACTTGTCTATTTGTGTACATCTTTTTCGTTATTTGATTATGGAGTTCATGGTTTAAAGTGGGTGGATTTGTATTGATATTCCTCCATTTTTCCTTTTCCATTCTCTGAGTATGTAGTCCGTTTTCTGCGGGGCTAAATGAATGATATGCTTAATCCTGAGGTTTTGGCTGCTTATTTCAGAATGGTTTGTATTTCAGATTGTTGGTTGTATGATCATCTCCATAGGCATGTTGTGATGCCGAGTCTGGTTTAGTGTTTCTGGAAACCATTGTTATAACAAACCTATAAATCATAATATGGTTTGGTGGGTTAAAATATAACCACTCTATGATCATCAGTTCTTTGATTTATGGGTAACGGGGATTTGTGGGTTTGTTTCTGTTTCCCTGATCATGAAATGGTAGTCCTTTTCTGTTTTAAAAGGTCAATGGCATGATTTCCTTCGGACTCTGTGGCCATGGATTTTTATTGATCATTAGCTGTTCAATGGGTTAAAAGTTTTGGATGATTTCCTGTTAAGCTGCTTATCTCTACTCCTACAACTCATATTCTGTTTAATACATTTTGGGGTAGAATCTGGTCCATCTTGGATTGGGGTTAAATCAGACAGGTTACCACTGCCCTGAACTCCATATTCTGTCTGCTCTCATTGCATACAGGGACATTTAATCCCTTTTAATTTCATGCTGGTTTGGCTGTTGTTTGGTTGGGAGGCGTTTCAGGATCATTAGTCAGGGCTGTGTTAAGTGAGCTTTATTTAAAACCCCCTGTTTGCTAAACCTGTACCAAACCCTTTATAAGCGTGCTGTGATCTGCTCAGTTTTAACATGCTAGGCTATTTGGCTTTCATTTTCACGGTTGATTTCAGGATTCTATTAACAGGCCCCCATTTATTTTTTGTGGGCTTCAAGGGCCCGCTGGCTTTTTTTTTTTCTGAATGAGTTTCAAAAGCCTAAGGTCCAAAATTTAAAAGTGGGCTTCAAATGCCCATTGAGATTTAAAAGGGGTTTCAAAAAGGAGATTCATTGAAATTGGAAGGCCAACGGCCCAATGGAATATTGTAAAGAGGTTTTGAAAGTCAGGTCCAAGTTTTTAATGAATATTTTTCATAATTCATAACTGACCTCTACATTTTAATTAATTTCAGTACTTTTGAAAATTACATTTTTGACCCACAACTTTCAAAATTATATTTTTGACCCTATACTTTCGATGATATCATTTTGACCCCAAATCTCTCAGTAATTGCATTTTTAACCCTCATACTTTTAAGAATTATAATTTAGTTCCCAACTTCTAAAAATCACGTTTCTTGGTCCCATTGCTTTCAAGATTTATATTTTGGCCCTCATTATTTTTCATAATTACATTTCGACCCCTTAACTTTTTAATAATTACATTTTGACCCATAAACTTCCAGCCCCGTTTCTTTCATAAACCTCAATTTTATCTACAATTAACATAAATTTCATCGTTTTCCCTCAAAAGGGCTCATTATTCAAGGGACTTTCAGTAGAAGTTGATCTTCTCCGAATTTCTATTTTTCATAGATTTTCAGTAAAATTTTATATTCCCCGAGATCCTAACTCTCATTAACATTTAGTGGAGATTATTTCTCCCCAATGTCCTAGTTTTCGTAGATTTTCAATAAAATTTTATTTTCCCAAAGTCTCGGTTTTCACAGGCTTTTAGTAGAGATAGGGGCTGTTTGGAACGGTTTTTGTTTTATTGTTTTTAAAAATAGTTTTTGAAAACAACTCTAAAAAATAGTTTT
>JASKGM010007250.1:0-10196 GCA_034509205.1 Ceratonia siliqua | reverse complement strand
AGTTAACGTTTATCAAAATGACTTTTTTTTTGAAAAAAAGGCCTTCTCCCGGAAAAAAAGGAGATACGGACGGGGCCATAAAGAGGGGATTTTTGCACTTAACACTCCCCAGTTTCCAGAAAGAGAACCTCTTCATAGTTGATACGCGTAGCTTTCGTGTCCACTCCATTCTCTAAGAAAGATCTTAGGAACCTCCAAACTATGTGCTATATGCTAAGGAAAAATATGAAGCCACGTCATCAAAGGCTGTAAAATAAATGACCAACTCGGATCATCAGCTTTAAACCCTTTTGAGGAACTTTAAGATGCAAGTTTTTGATCTCCTTCACATTGCTTTTGGACTTTGATCAATAACTTTTAAAAAGTGGTAAGCTTAACCAATTTAGAAGGGATTCCAGATGGGCCAGCGGGGATGATTTATGTTGTTATTCTATTTATATTATGCCTTCCAATTCCTAATTATCTCAAGCCTTAAAGGATAAGATAGAGCTCGCTGGTTCATTGCAAAACTCAACTTTATAGGCTTGTGATGTGTCAACTCCTACTTTGAACAACAATAACATAGGGATGATTCTTAATCAACTGAAATTAAAACAAAAACATAAAATGATAAGAGTGCTTATAAATTAATCTCTCTCTCTCTCTCTCTCTCTCTCCATCTTATCCCATTTTTTCAAAGAAAAGACTGATAATTAATCAAGATAATTTTACCATTGACTTGGTATGTGCTTCCATTGTTTTCTTGTTGATATATTTTTGTATTTGAATTATAATTTTTTTGGTTAAATATTTGAATGATAATGAAGTACATGCAAAATTCAATATAATAATGGGAAGCCAATCCTCTCAGTCCCGATCGGTTGGATTTAAATTGTAAAGACCCTTTTCATCCTTTATTAATAGAATATGAAATTATATATATAAAAAGGTGAGTGTTTCAAAACCACGTAAAAAAAACAGTGCTAGACCGGTCAAGTCGAAGTAAAAAATAGGTGAAGCAATCTTTTCCCGGGTGTCACACATTCAAAACCAATTAAAAAAATTCGGTGAATGGGTTAAAATTACCCAAAAATTGATCAAATTCAAACATTTATTTATTTTTATTGAAACTATGTGGTTTGGACACAATAGTTTTATTAAATTTTAATTTGAAAATACTTATTTTAATAATTTTTAATATAAATAAATATAATACACGTGTTTTAATTTTATATATAATTTTAGTATATATATTTAAATTATATAATAATATTTATATATTTTGTATTGTTTGATTATTTTTATATTAAATATTAAATATTTATATTATATAATATAAAAAATATAAAATACATATTTATTATTTTACTACATTACAATTCAACCATGATGAGATTAGTAAATTTTAAACTACTTTCTCAACCGATTTAATATTAATCAGATTTTTAAAACAAAACAAAATGATATTGGTAGCTAAATTATATGGACTCGAACGCAGGTATAATACATTCAAGGAATTCTAAATTTCAAATTTGAGTACATTCTAAAAGTTGCAGTTTAATTCTAGGAAATGCAATTGAGGCTCAAACAGTCTCCCTTGTACTTAATCAACTTTTTATTGAGTTTGAGGCGATATTTTGTTAAGACAAGGTTTACTATGTTGCCATCATTTCATCTCTCATTTTATTTTTATTTTTTTAGTATTAATTTATTAATTTATATATCATATATATTTTTTAAAAATTAAAAAATTTATACTTTTTATACAATTCATTCATAATTTTTTTATAATTTTTTTAATATAAAATAAAAATAATTAATTAATATTAAAAATAAAAAATAAGAGAAAAAAACAAAAGAAATTAAGCTGCGCAATATATAAATACCATAAACTCTACATTCTGGTCATGCAAGGAATAAAAAACACCAGCACTCCCAGGAAGAGGACCTGACCTCCTCAACCCTTACACCATATAATAACTATGGCTCAACTCATTTTGTACCCTAAAGTTGCAAACTGTCTTCGCAAAACCTCTGCAAATGTCAAAAAGTTCATTGCAGATGTTGCTCTAGACACCAAAACCAAACACATACTCTATCTAAAACAAGGTAAAGCTGAATTCTTAACACAGATCCATGACCTCTGAAATAGCTGCCCAATCAATCTCAACCGAAGGAAACTTCTCCAACCCGAAGTTCTCCGTTTCATCCAACTTGGAATCCGAGAAATCCAAGAAAGCCATATCGGATTCAGGCGAAGAAGAGCTAGCCCACGATTCATCCGACAAGGGCGATGATGTTGAGTTCTCCACCTTATAAACCTCCATTTCTGGACACACAATTTCACTTTTCAATTGTGCCTCATTCAAAGCCACCTTGCCCTGCGGCTTTGTATCGGCGACAGAGCAACGCTTCCCTGCACTCCCCTGTTTCTGCGAAATGGTCAAGCTTTGACAAATAGCTTGGAGCTTCGCATCGACTGAGGATTGGAGAGGCTTGTAATCGCCAAATTCACCAAAGACATGAGCTCCTTTGTGCCGAAGATGAGGAAAATTAAGCCGAGCAAACTCTCCCCTAAGCTTATATGCTGCGTTATCATATGCCAAGGCCGCCTCCTCGGCAGTGTCAAAAGTGCCAAGCCAGAGACGGGTACGATTCTTGGGGAGTCTGATCTCAGCGACCCATTTACCCCAATGCCGCTGTCTCACTCCACGGTAGAGTTTTGTGGGTTTCGGAGGATTACGGACTTGCTTCATGGGGACAGGTTTTGGTCTAAGAAAGTTTATGGTGTGCTGATTTTGGTGCTGCGACTGGGTTGGCCTCTGGTATTGGAGTGAAGCTGCAGCGATAAGCTGCTGTTTTTGTCGGATCTGGATTTGAGCTTGAATCTGAAGAATTTGAGATGGAGTGAGTTGGTTAAGCCCTATGGTCCTGGTCTGCCCTCGACCCGTTTGGTCATAGCTCGAGAATCCCGTGGAAAATATCTGGGAGCTCGAAGATGAGTCGAGGTTGGGATAATAATTGGGCAAAGAAGTGTAAGAGCGGGAAGGTTGCGAGGAGGCAGAAGGCGAAGAAGTGGAAGGGGAAGAAAGAGAGCATGATGTTAAGGAAGAGGTAGACGAATCACTTTTCATAAAAGGTTCAAGTGCTTTCATCAGCTCTTCACTACACGGATCCAAAAATTCTGGTGTCATACTGCTATTATAGATACCTATAGCTGCTGCCATGCTCTAGAAGACGAGAAAAACAAAAACTGAAACCAGGAAAATGAAGAGGACCTGTCTCAAATTCAAAACCAGAGAACAGGTAGGAGAGTAAAAAATGAAAATAGAAACTTTTACCAAATTAAAACGGAAACCTGGATCGCCTGCTTTTTACACAAAAATCTGTGAATTAAGCATGAAAATATAAATTGTAAGACAGACGATAGAGAGAGGGAGTCCAAGAAGCGGGGTATTAGAGAGAGAAGTTCAGAGACGGAAGTAGGAGAAAGCTTACGGCTTTGTTTGTTTTGGTAGCTGAACTCTTTTAAGTTTTCATGGTGACCCTTTCTCTATTTATATAGGGCATACCTCAAAGCTCCTTGCTCCAATCACCTTGTTCCATCTTTAATTACTCACTTGCCTCGTCAACTTCAATGATACTTTTATTTGATGATGGTTATCCTATGATAGAAAGCCACGTACGTTCGTAACTGGCAGGTGCCGGTTCCAAAGCGGTGGGATACACGTGTCGATTCTGAATTCGCTTAAAAGCATAGCTGACCGCATATGCTTTGTGTGCGCTTTAAATGCCAACTATACATTTTTGTCTTTTCCGCCCCCTCATGGTAACTGGTGAATATTGGTTGGGGCCCAATGATCACAATGCTGGAGAATGGAGATGGACACGGTATGGGGAGGAGAACTACAAAGTCAGCAATGCTATTACTCAACTATTTTAACATTTTTCATAATTAATATTAATTGAAAAAAAGTAAATTTAAATATAATCACATGTAATAAGTATGAGACTTGTGAAATTTCGTTAGCTATGTAGATACTTTTTCAATAAAAATAAAATTCATAATTATGAAAAGTAATTAAATTTAAATTTAACTGGATTAACTTAATTTTTAATATGAGAGCACGAGATTCGGGGGTCAGCGAAAGGGAGCTTTAGACTTGAGAGAGGGAACATTTAAAAAACTGAAATAAAATAATAATATAAGTAATTATTAAATTATATTTAATTGTAACAATATATTTAAATATAATAATTATTAAATGTTTATTTATCTATTTTAACGATTAAATTAAGTAATTATCTCTATTTAATTTAATAGTTAAAAGAGATAAATATGTATTTAATGATTTTTATATTTAAATATAATAATAACTTAAAATTTAATAGTTAAAAGAGATAAGTAGTATTTTGCAATTAAAATTTAGAAATGAGAAAGAAGTGTGAACAGAACAAAAGGGAGAGTGAGAAGTGAGGGGGCGAAGGAAGAATGTGAAGTCAAAAGGTAAAGGTAGAGAGAGGCATGCGTGGCACCAAAGTTGCGTAAGAGGTAAGTCACTCCTTCCATTGGATGGGAATCCTTCTCAGTTCGCATCCCATCACTTTCAAGCCACGCAGTGCAATGCATCCTCTCTCTCTCTCCCTCTCTCAATTGGTTAAGATTAAGTTGCATAAACATCAGCCTCCCACTTTACTAATTCATAATTCGCAAATTTATGTTTAAGTTTTAATTAATATAATCTTTTCTTGTACTACCATATAAGCTTGCTCAAATAATTATTCTTTCTGTTTTTCATTGCTCAAGAAACTCAACCTCAATGCTTCCACCACTCATAAGTTATCTATGTCAAATGGGAAGACATTCAAAATTGTCAACCATTATTGAGTGCCTCAAATTTTCCATTAACTGCTAATGATGAGCTCTGCAATTGTTGGATTCAATCACATCGTCAGGGGCCTGTCTCATCAACCCATTTTTTGCAACTATTCAGCAATATAATAAAAAAAAAAACGAAGGGAGTGGTTTGAGGAAGAGACACTGTCATTAGTAACACTAAGACAGCACTATCTGACCTAAACATTGACATACTTTATCCTGAGCACATTTTAATAATGCCATTATCATTTGGCATCTTTTCATCCATGTGAGGGCATGTGACACTTACATGTACTAGTTGCATACTATAATATTTATCGATAGGGAAGGCATTGACCACAACTCTGGCGCAATTTGAGTTTTTGAAGAGCCACCTATGTTGAAACTCAAAAGCCATCTCTACAACCTCACTTTTAATTAATATATAATGAGATGATATAAAAAAATGAGATAAGTGATAATAATTGATTAAAAAATCTTTCATAAATTTTATAGAAGTTATTTTGATGCCATTTTTTCCCTACAAGCCTTATAGAAAATTATTTTACAGCATAGCCTTATAATTTTTGGGCCTCGAGACTCAGGTCCAATTATATTGTTTTGGGCAAATTCGCCTTATAATCCCTCTAATCAGAAGCATGACATTCCAGATATGGGATGGGATATTTTTTACAGAAGTACGTGCTCGTCCAGTACGTGTAAATTATGGCGCTAAACAAAAGATAACATGTGAAAGGTCCATAATATTGGTTGAGGAATTTATTTGCGTATATTCAAAATTCATAAACATGTTCAGGCACACCAGTTTCTCCCTTTCTAACTTAACATCCTATAAGCCAAGCAACCTTTAAAAGTAATAATTAGCAATTGAAACAAAATGAACTTCAATAATTCAGAGTCTTCACACAATTTTTAAATCCTTTCCTTATAAAATTTGATTAGTGTGTTAACTGCAGATTGTAATAAATTATATGGATCGGTCTTCTACATTTTAAAATTAGTGACACCTGATAATTTCTCAGTCCATTGCTGGTTAAAATTCTCCAGCTCCAATCAAGGTTATGAATTTTTTTTTGAATAAGCCACTATATGAGATTTAAACAATTTGCAGGAGATATGAGACTCAAACTTCCATGCCACTAATTATATTAAAAAAAATTAATTATACACGTAACTTCCACTTCGTTGATCAAGTAATGATCCAATATACACTAGCATGAATTAAGATATGGTATAACGCCGTAAATTTATTGAGAAATTACACACCATACTATATCCAATCAACAAAGGGACTTTCCGCATTGCATGAATACTTCACACAACTAAAGCAAATATATTTTACTGCATGACATCATAAACAATTTATTTAGCATCCACGCCTATTGTAAAAAGTTCCCATAATACTTAGGCCACGCCTGTTGCAGAATAATCATCCCTCCCTATGGGGACAAAGGATTAAAAAAAGTTTAGTTATCCCCCAAGGAGGGTAGATTCTGTTCATGCTTGAATCAATGGAAACGGCTGATGTGAAAAATGTCTACGTATATTTTCCAAGTACCCTACAGATACCGAAATTCACTAGTGTTTTCAGGAAATGGGTTCGAACAGCCGGAAAAAGGAGAATAGACCTAATGAGAGAAGGTGAAGAAAAAAAGAAAAAAGGCTCCGAGACCTTCTTAGGAGTCTCTAGCCATGTAGTCTTCTATTGATGAGATTCAAAGGGTGTGTATATGTATGAAAGTGATGATGCTTCTGGGTGAGATGCATGAGTCTGATATAAAAAAGTGGGATGGAGATAAAAAGAAAGGAGAAAAGGCTTCTTGAGCCATGTGCAAATATTGACATATGAAGGGATGTTACATAAAATCATGTAATCACACGAATGTGTTAGCAGAGAGACTTGTATAACATAACTCTTCTGATATTTATGTAAAAATGATGTATGTCTTATATAATTATCTTTTTCAAAGGTACATGAGCCGTGCATTACTATTGTAGGCACAACGCTAATTAATACCTTAACCTGAGTCTTCTTTATGATTCATCAAACTATCATCTTCCTTGGCACTTCGGCAAAAAAGGTAAATAAAGTAAACATGATGTAAATGATGACTGACATTTAAAAATTGATGTTAAGAACAATAAGTCATAACAATAACCCATAAACACAGGTGGACTGATGCAAACTAATGGGAACTAATAAACTGATATGTAAAGCAATCTTACAATCAGAAGAAGCATTAGAACACTAATGATTGTCAAAATGCCCCTTGTCCATCATCTCTAGATCATTCTTGCAGCTCTCCCTCAAATCTTTTAATTTTTCAAAGCTTGATTCCTGAAAGGCAGAATGAAAATATTCAAAACATTAAGTGAAAAAAAGAAACTCATAAATTGTGATGAAGATGAGAGAACTCAAACTTCACTCATATAGCAGAATAACAATAACAATAAAGATATATAAATATGAGCCAAAACTTCTTATGTAAATGTAAGAGAATGGCTAGGGCAGAGGCCGGTGTCCATTTGATATATGGTTTCTTATCTATAGCCAAAAAATGAATTCAATGCTTTCTTGTAGCATATTGAAGTAGTAAACTCCAAAAGGGAGTGTGCACTCTCCTGAATAAAAATTGGATCTTGTAAAACATATAAAATTCAACTTAGGCAATAGGAATGAAATCTTAAACTTAGTGCAATAGTAATGAAACTCACAAGCTGGCTACTTTCATCAGCAAGTGTATTCTCCATGTGAACAAAGAGTGACCTCCACTGATCCATGAGGTTAAATTCTAAATTTGAGGACTCGGTAGTATTTCGTTGGCCAGCACTGTCCTTTGCTCCAGGAATTTTCTGAACCAGCGTGGCTGCTTCTCTCTGACTCTTCTTTAGAGCTAGCGAAAAAGAAGGGTAAAAAAATAATAAGAGAATGAAGGAAACTATATGATAGTGTAAAAGTGTTTGGTTATTGGATGTAGCATTGCAAGGTGGCTAGACGCAAGTTATAAATTCCATAACCACTTACCACTTAGTCTACCCTTGATATCCTGGTAATGGAGGTCCGACCAGATATAAGCGGCTATTGGTCAATATATAACACCCACTTTAGGTACTAAAATAAAATATAATGCAAATTTTAGAAGATCACAAACCATATAAATAAATTGTAACCACCTGTGGAGCAAAAACAACAAGTGCAATCTTTAAGAAGGTCCCCGCTCCCAATTAAATTTTTAACACCGTCGCCCTTAAGTCCCACACATCTTTCCAGCCCTGGAAATTTATGATCCTGTGAACCAGAGATTGTTGAACATTCGATAGCCCCACATTTGGATGATGCCAATTTGTCAACACCTTGGTCCTGGTCATCATTTTCAGATGCAGGATCAGTCAATCCTTCGATTAAGAGTCTACCTTGTGAAACGCCAGTAATGAGTCCGCCTTCGTTATATGCACCTTTCTCTCCGAAACCAAAAGAATTTTCTCTAAATGTTTTTGAGCATGCGGGCATTACAACACTGGATGGGCAACCATCTCTTGCTGTATCACCAACTCGCATCACATATTTTGTGTTGTCTCTTATAATATGAACACTGCTATCCAGCAGATGGTACTCCTCTCTCAGATCACTCGGCAGGCCTGAGTCATCAGACGAAACATTCTGCATTGAGCTACCCACACCACCGCGAACAGGCTTCCGACCACAGGGCTGTTTGTCCTTTCGCAGAGACAAAACCTTATCATCACAGACTACACTAAAGTTTGATTTGCATTTCTCTTTGATTAAATTCTCTAACCCCAAACAAACTTGCTTTGCGAAATGTGAATCCCCTTCATTGGCGTCCGTCTTAGGACACCCGTCTCCAGATTTAAGGGACGAATCACCCGAAACCAACGAAAACGCCCTCTTCTGGGGCCGATTCGTGACATCAGTCAGAACAGGACGGGTTTTGAGAATCCCATCGCTGAAATTATCTCCACTCACCATGACTTCAGCTTCAGGAAATCCCCCCCGCTAGGTTAAACCAAATGAATGAAAATTTGAACCATCGTGATTTGATCTTTCCCAAATACAAATGCTAAGTGCAGATAAGCTATAGAGGAGCGGAAACCCTATATGGATTATCGGTAAGGATAAATTAATAACAAAACGAAAACGAAAAAGCCCAGCGGAGTTAAGTGAAGAAATACTGACCAGGAAGAAGTAGAAGGAGCGTGAATGGCAAACGAGTGCTGTTCACCCAAAGTTGAATAATCTGATTCAGCCACGACACTTGATTGTTGTTCGGCGGGAAAAAAAAGGGAATACATTGTCAGTGACCGCCATTTCAACTTTGAATTATCCATAATCTTGAAACGCCCACGCGCCATTCCGCATTTTTTGTCTGCTTCTGTGGGCTCTGCGTTTATTGGGCTACTTCTACTGAGGATGACTCGTAGGAGATTACGAGCTCCTTCAAACCCAGAGGCCCACATTCCTAGCCTTCTATTACTCCACTTATTTAATTAATAAGATCATTGAACCACCTTATCATTCGGCTTTAATAAAATATTTTTATAAATACATATATATCTTTAATTACGTTATTCAAGCAGCATAAATTTGTTTCAATTATTCGTACATACATTCATTCTCCAATTTTTTCCATGCGTTAAAATCCATATATCTAATTTTATTTAATTAAATAGTTGTGCTCTTATACTTGTTTTTTCAATCATGTATTTTTTCTTTTCTCTTTTATTTTTATTAAAATTTTAAAGTTAATATACTTCAATTTATTTTTAAAATTCAATATAAAATTTAACATTTAATTACTTTAACTATCTTCTTATTCATCTTATACTTTTTTTAGTTTAAATTAATAATTCATTATCTTAACTCAAATAATATAATGCCATTGTTATATTTAGAAGCTTATCATTTTTGTTTAGAGGAACGTAACTCTTTCTTTTTAATATTTATTAGTTTATTTCTTTGTGTTTTATAAGAGACCCAAATCCTTAATTCTTTTAAAAATATTTTTTAATTTGATTGTACTATAATATTATTGTTATTTATATTTTAATATATAATTTATTTTTAAATTGATTAAATTATTTATTAAAATTTATAAAAAAATTTATAAATTAAAATATTTATAACTATTTAATTTTTTAATTATTGTAAATGTTTCCAATCCTATCCGTAGCCACTGGCCCACCACGTTCTTAGTCACTAGAAGGCCATGTCATGAATCGTGCCGTATAAAGTAAGCTAAACTAATTCAACGACCAAAACATACAAGCCCTTACCTGTCCGGGGTCCATGTTCGTCTCCTTCTTCTTCTTCTATCCCTCG
>JASKGM010007248.1:0-10198 GCA_034509205.1 Ceratonia siliqua | reverse complement strand
CTAATGGACGATTAAAATAGTGAGAGAACCATTAACTGGCCTTATCCTTTTGAAGCTTTCCAATTCTGCTTTCCAAAAGTTAGCTGATCCTTGTTGGCACCATTTGTGATAAACTTTTCCTATCTATAGCGCAAAAATGTCTTCTGAACATGTTTGAACTGTGATATTCGGTCATCGCCAAGCTTTTGTGTTGCCTTCAAAGATACTCATAGTATCTTTTTTGTTTTTTTAATTTTTTAATAATTTTTATTTTAAAAAAATTTTAAAAATTTTAAAAAAATTGAAGAAATTCAAAAAAAGTAAAAAAATTTTTTTTTTAATTTCAGAAGATAAGTATTAAAAATAATTTAAAATACAAAGTAAAAAAACAAAAAACAAAAAAAATTAAAAAATTAAAATTTTTTTATTTTTTAAAATTATTTTTTAAAATAAAAATTATAAAATTATAAAATAAAATTTAAAATAATAAAAAAGCTACTCTGAAATATCCAGAGCAGCATAGAATTTCTTTTTATTTATATATACTTTTTGGGAGACGC
Organism: Ceratonia siliqua; assembly: GCA_034509205.1. NCBI lineage: Eukaryota > Viridiplantae > Streptophyta > Magnoliopsida > Fabales > Fabaceae > Ceratonia > Ceratonia siliqua. The sequence continues at coordinate 9,659 of JASKGM010007248.1, read as the reverse complement.
AAATGACTTTATTTGCAAGTTGCAACACGTGGCAACCAAGAGCTTATTGGAATTTGATGATTCTGTTAGTCACACTCGTCTTTTTTAAGATAATATAAAAACATATTATATTATTATTGAATAAAAAATTTAAATTACAATTACATCGACTTATACTTTTAGGATATAAATTCTTATTTTTATTTTTATTTTATACTAATTATTTAAAAAATTTATTATACATACATTCACATTCCAATAATCTTAAAATATAATATGTGCACGACATATAATAAGAAACAACTTGCCAACCATATCAAACCACCAACCAAGTCATTAATTTTTTGATCCAACTAATTAGTCTAATATGAATATTTAAACAATGGACAAAAATGACAAAATTATAGCTTTTACTCATGCTATTATCCCAATTCTGAACAGGCAATCAAAACGTCAAGAAATAGAAGCGACAAAATTAGAACAACCACCCCTGAGAAAGGAGTCACTAATTGCAAGATTGATATTTATCGCAAATGATCATTTACAAATGTAAGTATCATCAATCGAGTAAACCTTCAATCACCCATAAAAAACCAGGAATCATCTCATACCACAAAGGGAGAATAATTTTACCAGTATAGCTTTCAATTGGGAGAGGGCTAGGAAGCAATATAAAAAACTTCAAAATTAGCTTATCAGATTCAAATTTGAACGTGTGGAAAGCCACAAGAACCCAATGCAAAGGAAACTGCAAACTAGGTACTCTGTAAATAATAGACGCACAGCCCACATAATTAGCAGCTTAGATAAATTAAGACATCTCTCAAAACTGTGTAATCTCCCGACTAGACAAGCAGCTTCCTACTATGCACTCGAAATTAAAAATTAAAAGAAAAAAGGTTTGTCTAAGGCCAACCATCCAAGTCCTTCAGAGTCAGCATCGTCCACTTATATATGCTAGAGTTGAGAAGAAAGATAGACAATCGGACTGGAAGAAGGAGGTAAAAGGTTATAAAGCCAGGTAAATAAATTGCTTGGACAACTTAAGGTTAATTTTAAAGAAAATAGGCTTTAGGCGATGCTAGATAAGACAATTAGAACCAAATTAGAACCAGCAAAGGATAGAATTGCTCAAAGAATTTAAAGACTACTTTTCCTGTGATTATCATGAGATGACTGGCTTAAGCAGGAATCGTGTTGAACGTGAACTGCCGATTAAAGAAGGATATTGGCCTCACATTCAACGCCCACGAAGATTCGCTCTAAAAATCGTGGGGAAAATCAAGGACGAAATAAAGCTACTTTTGAAAGTTAAATTCAAGAACAATGAGAAAAGCCAAGTGGACGTCAAATATAGCTCTGGTTTTCAGAAGAATGGCAAATTAAGATTGTAAGTCAACTTTTAGAATCTAATCTCAGCCACACCAAAGGACTAGTACCCAATGTCAATAATCGTCATGTTAGTCGACTCAGCCTCTGACCATGAGATCCTTAGTGATAAAGTCTAGTATAAAATCCTGTTCTGATGTGCTGCTACTTCTAATGTGTTGCTACTGATATAGCACAACATACAGCCACCAACTTCTATTGCAGACTGCCTATAGCCACTTCAGTTACAAGCCACTGTGTTGCTTTTCAAAGTCGACTCTGACTCAGCGTTCTCCAATTTTACCAAATACTTCATATTGTCTCTTTCCAACTTTCTGTACATAGAAAAGTCCAATGTACTTTATCTTTGTCCATTGTATTTTTTATGCTTTTCGTTCCGCATAAGCTGAGAGGGCTCCGTTTTCATGTTCTCTATATATAGTAAAACAATGAGATCAATGAAACAACACACTTTGTTGTTCAAACTCTTCATGGTATTAGAGAAAACCTAGCCTAGCTTTCGTCATTCTCACCATCTTCTCCAAATTCGTTTACTTGTTTTCATCCGAGAGCATGTCGAGACACGGTACAAGGAGACGAGGTTGTGGAGTGTCAGAAATGTAAGTTAAGCTAAGAGTATAGATGTATGTCCCCATACTTCATCCATTCCTCGGATAACCCTAGGCAAATGTTCGTGACGGAGCCTCTCATACACGAAAATTACGGTGAGTGGGTAAATGACATAACTAGTGCCTTCCTTGCCAAATGGAAGTTTGTATTTGTCAACAAAACTCTCCCCATGTCGTCACCAGACTCGCCGGACCTTAAGCATTAGAAGAGTTGCAACGCCATGGTCATTGACTAGTTAAAGAGCAAAATGGAGAAGGAAATCAAATGCGGTGTCCGTTATGCCAAAACGGCCTGAGAAATTTGAGTCGATTTGGAAGAGCGATTTAGGAAGGGTTGTGCACCGAGGGCATACAAGATCTGACGATCAATCAGTCTTCTTAAACGAGAGAAAACCTCAGTGAGTTCTTACTACACAAGACTCCAGGCCCTTTAGGATGAACTAGTGTCCATCACGTCGATGTCGAGGAACACCTATGAAGCCAGAAAAGAGCTTTCAGAGATGAGGGAATAGGAGAAATTATACGAATTCTTAATGGGGTTAGATATCGTCTTCTCCACCATAAAAATGAAAATCCTAAGTTCTAAACCTCTACCCATTTTCAGTAGAGAATATCACCCGATTGTAGAGGATGAGCAACAGAAGGAAATCTTGGGTGCTTGGGGACCCACTTTAGAGGCTGCAACATTTCATACTCAACTCTGGTGAGGTGACGGAGAAAAGGGGGAAGACCAAAAAATGGGGAAGGAGAAAAGCCACGATGTGGACATTATGGAAAACTCGGCCATGCAAAATAGCAATGTTTTAAAGTGATATGTTATCCCCCTAATTGGAAAAGAAATTCACAGGAAAGAGGAAAAAGGAAGAAGCAATCTGGAAGCCAAGAATAGAGAATTATTCCAAAAGTGGCTCAAGTTGAAGCTAATACCAGCACACTACCTGGACTCATGAAATCCCAGTATGCTAAGTTACTTCAATATTTCAAGGTTGAGGGAGAATCATCCAGTTTAGTGAATCAGCCTACAGGACCCGTTGCAAACATGGTTAGAAAGATTGACTATAGAAAATTGTGGATAATTGACTCGGGCCGTCAGCACATTACTTGTGATGTTGTTTCCCTGGAAGAGAAAGATAATGTTGTAGGCCCTCCAGTGAAAATACCAAATGGAGAAACATTACCTGTTAAAGCCATTGAAAAAATGTTATCTGCCCAATAGGTTAAGGTTAAAGCATGTGTTGAGCATCCCAAAATTCAAATGCAACATGTTCTCTGTTAGAAGGATGACTAGAGATTTTAATTGTGCATTAATTTTTTTTTGTAGACTTTTGTGTTGTGCAAGACTTGGACTCGAAGAACATGATTGGAGTGGGTAAGCAACATGATGGTCTATATTACCATGAGCTAGTAGGAGATGGGAGAGCTGCAATGACTATAGTCAGAATGAAGGACTCTAAACTCTAGCATAAAAGGCTTGGACATATTTCTGATGCAAAAATTGGGCAGATAAAGTTCAATTATAATAATAACTATAATGGTTTTGATTCTCATTGTGACTATTATATGAAAGCCAAGAAAACTATACTACATTTTGCTATTAATTCAATGAAATCTACTTTTGTTTTTTATCTAATTCATTGTGATATATGGGAGCCCTACAAAACCCCATCATTTATGGGTACTCATTATTATCTTTCCATTGTAGAGGAGTTTGTGTTTATCCGATGAAATATAAGTTAGAAGTAGCTCATTATGTACCCGTATTTTGTAATATGATTGAAACATAGTTTTGAGAGAAAACTAAGCAAATAAGAACAGCTAATGAAGTAGAAGTTCAGTTGAACTACATGCTTGGGTTTTATGAAGAATAGGGTATAATGCTTCAGGCATCATGCAATTGCACTCCTCAGTAGAATGGAATTGTTGAAATGAAACACAGGCACATTCTGGCGATGGCACGATCTTTGAGGTTTCAGGCAGGACTACTAGTTAAATTTTGGGGAGAATGTATTTTCACTATTGTGTATTTAATTAACATATTACCCTCAAAGGCAATTAGAGACAAAACTCTGTTTGAAATCATATTGGGAGGCAATCTCACTTATAACCACTTGAGAGTTTTTGGTTGCTAAACATATGCACATGAAAATAGTAAAAAAGTGGATAAATTCAACTCTAGGAGAAGGCCATGTATATTTATGGGATATCCAATGGACAAAAAGCGTATATGTGTATGATATTGAGGAGAAAGTAATGTATACATCAAGGGATGTGACATTCTTTGAGGAAATATTTCCTTTTAAGCAAGGAAACTCACAACACCATTCTCTAAAGGCCGCAAACTTCCAAGGAGAAATGAGAGAGTTAAGTCTTGATCAAATTATATTGGCTCATGAAGGCACTTAATATCATATTCAAACAAGCAAAGCAGGTGCCACTAGTGAAAGCCAATATTCAAAAATGATAAATGCGCTAGAAGTTGAGAATGAATCAAATAACCAAATAGGCCAGCATGTGGATTCTGATCAAGGACAGCAAATGGACCAAGAAGAAACTCAACATGATGAGAGCTCAATAGGTGAAGCAAGCCTAAACGAGCCAACTGCTACAAGGTCTCGGGAGTTAAACACTACCATGGACTGGACCTATGATCTTTCACACAACATTGTCTATTGCAATGAAACAGGTTTCACGGACCAAGCCTGAGATCCAGCAACATCATCCCACCATTACCAACCAAAATGAACCTTGGTGTGACTAGCAGCTCATCCCCATGATTAGCAACCATACTTAAAGGCCTTGGCAAAACAGAAAGAGACCCAAGCATAAACTTTCCCTCTATCTGCAAATTTGCCTGAAGCTAGCAACACTTTTTATCGTTTCTTGCGCTAATTTTCATATAACAGATTCTCACATATGCACAAGAGTTTTTTATTCGTGATGACCATTTATGGTGAAAATAGAATTTTGATTAAATAGTAAAATATAAATGATGGAGGGATGTAATACAGAGGAAAATTGATGCCTTAGAACAAAATGAGACTTGGTCCCTAGAACCACTCCCACCAAGAAAGAATGGCATATACTCGAAGTGGGAAAGAATGGCATATACTCGAAGTGGGTATACAAGATCAAATACAAGCCAAAAGGAGAAATCGAATGATATATAGCACGACTTGTTGCTAGAGGATTCACTCAAGTGGAGGGAGCAGACTTCATGAAACTTTTGCACCAATAGCCAAATTAGTCACAATCAAATGCCTTCTTACTATTGCAATCAAATACAACTAGAAAATCCATTAATTTGAAGTGGATAATGTGTTTCTCTAAGACTTTACACAATTGGCATTACAAATTCATCAGTGCTCTGCTAAATATTGGGTTCAGATAGTTCAAGGCATATCACTTAATGTTCATTTACAAAGAAGGTAATACTTTAACTACAGTATTAATCTATGTTGATGATGTTAAACTCAGATAACAGGAAGGAATAAATATAGAAAGTGAAACAATATCTCGATGACATATTTAGCATCAATGACCTAGGTGCATTAAGTACTTCTTGGGTATAGAGGTTGCAAAATCATCACAAAGGATTGCCATTAGTTAGTGAAAGTACAAATTGGATAAACTTGAAGAGAGTGGGATGCAGGCTTGTCGGCGCTGTGCATCTTCCATGGAGCAATATCATGGATTACGATCAAATAGTGGGGGTCCATGGTTGATGCACCTCAATATAGACGGTTAGTGGGGCATCTACTGTACCTCACAATTACTCAGACAGATACCCCATATGCATAAAATGTGCTCAGCCAGTTTGTAAGAACTCCCAAGTAGGAACATATGGCCACAGCTGAAGGTGTACTTCATCACTTGAAGAAAGCACCAGGGCAAGGTATCTTTCTCCCAACCTTAGAAGACCTGACTCTGAAAGCAAATTGTGATGCTAATTGGGGAGACTGTCCAACAAAAAGTAGATCATGTAAATGGTACTTCATTACTTTAAGAGGATCTTTGGTCTCTTGGCGAACAAAAAAGTAATCTGTTGTAGCGAGGTCATTTGCTGAAGTTGAGTACAGGGCAATGACAACAGCCACTAGTCAATTACTATGGTTGAGATGGCTTTTGACTGACTTACAGGCACTATATACAAAACCTACAGTGCTATTATGTGACAACTAAGCAGCATCACACATCGCTGCCAATCCTATGTTTCATGAATGGATGAAGCACGTTTAAGGGGGAGTGATAAACTCTTATATGAAATAATGTTCTGATGTATTGTAACTTCTGATGTGTTGCTACTGATGTAGCACAACTGCGGGCCACTAACTTCAATTGCAAATTGCATGCCTACATCCACTTTACAAGCCATTGTGTTGCTTCTCAAAGTTAACTCTAACTTAACAGGCCATTCTCCAATTTTACCAAATACTTCGTATTGTCTCTTTCCAACTTTCTATACATAGAAAAGTCCAATGTACTTTATCTTTGTCCATTGTATTTTTTATGCTTTTTGTTTTGCATAAATAGGAGGGATATGTTTTTATACTTAATACTGAAACAATGAAACCAATGAAACATCACACTTTACTATTCAAACTCTTGACTTAGCTTAATAGGTGGACACTCTGGATATAACTAGATATTCGTTGCTGAAAAAAATGTCTCAAAAACTGCTTTTAGATTTCTTTAAGCAGTCGGCATATTGGAATGGAGAGTTATGCCATTTGGGCTAAAGAATGCTAGAGAAACTTATAAGGAGGCCATGAGTCTCATATTTTATTATTTGATTGGCTTGATTGTGGAGTTTTATATAAAAGATGTCATCGTAAAATATGAAAAGCAAGAAAAACATTAGCCTGAGTTTGAATGAATCCTTTAAAATGTACCGTTGGTGTTTTAGTAGGAAATTTTCTAGCTTTCCTAGTTTATAAGGAAGGTTTTAGGATTTATCATCTTAGGTTGGCTAATTCTATGACCCCACTTAAGTCTTTGTTTTATAGTCTAATTCCATTGGTTTGTTTCCTCAACATAAAATGTGTCATGTGCCTATTAATCCAAAGAAAAGAGGAATTGATTAGGAGACTTACCAAGGAGAGTGCATATAAGCGTGGCTTTGAAGAAAAGAAACCTAAGAGAAATAAAGAAGGTGTGGTGGCTATATTGAAAGTAGGAGAGAACGCCCAAATTAAAATAGATAGCAGCAGCAATATTTTGCATATAGAAGATGATCAGATTAAGGGGTGATTTGAGAAATTAAGAGGGGATCCAAAATCTTCAACCATACATCTACTTGAAGCTTCAAAGATTCTGAAGGACGAAATCCTAGAGTTCCATAGCAAATCTTTGAAGGTTTTGAAGTGGGTATACTAAGAAGACCTAGAGTTCTAGGGTATTGTAAAGGCTAAAGTTTAGTCACAATTTAGTAAGTTATTTTGTGCATTTAGGTGATTTGGCATGCTATCATTGGCGTCAACCATATGTCTATAATGTAACCTTGCTATAGTGGATTTAAGATGTTGTCTTACACCTAGAGTGATTTTTATTTTGTGGAGTTCTTCAAAAAATTTCCACTTCGTCAATAAATTGCTTTGTCCATTTTATTTATTGTTTATTAGTTTTAATTAAGTGCATATTTGTTGATTGAGTTTCTGGGTTGTGTGATTCTAAATTCAATTGAGCTTAATATTTAATTACACCAATTCACCCCTCCTCTAGGTGTTATAGGTGTTAGTTGAGTCTAAACTTAGAATTTTTCAAAAGGAATTGAGGTTGACAAAGATAAGACAAAAGCTATTACAAAAGCAACATTGCCACAAAATAAAAAGGAATTACAGAGCTTTATGTGGTAGTCAACTTTTAATAAGTTTCATCTCTAACCTATATGGGTGAATGAAGGTCTTTCCCCCTCTACTAAAATTGATAAGTGGTGAAGCCTTTATATAGGAAAGAGTAATATTATTTGTACACCACTTTTTATACATAATTATTACATCTCCTCTCACTTACATTATTTTATTATTATCTATTATCTATCATATCCATTATTTATAATATATCTATTGGGAATATCTTATCCTAGAAAGAAAGTTATATTCCCCAATTTAATGTAAATACATTTTAATATTAATACATAAAGAGTTTATTGGTTCATATATTCTAATAAACCACGATACATTTGCATAAGGGTTATGCAAAAGGATATATGTATCTTTAAATGAATCTAAAACAATATTCACAGTTACTGAATAGAGTTGATCATTTTGTTCAATTAAGACTGTAGTGTCTAGATTACCTTTATAGGAATACTAAGATTCTTTTCTAAGAGAATGATGAATTTCAAATCATTAATGTAGTAGACTTCAGGTAATGACACTATTAAATGAATTGGAATCAAGTGAGATATCAAATTCAAGTTAATACCATTACTTTGAACTTGAACTCACACACATTGATTTGCAAATGACAGAATCGAAGTTCTGATGAATTGTAGACTCGTGTCCATGACCATTGTGATATTTGATATATTATGGGTTGACCATTGTGTGATAGTGGTAAAGATTCTGTATGTTGGGATCATAGTGTGAGTGAACATCTAGGAACATAAATCCAAGAAACGGAGTTAGTAGCATTACATCACTTTTGGTGATTTCAGAAAGACAAGTGACATATCTGAGTCCAGTGAAATGATGAATTAGCTACTTATCGGATGAAATCTGATACTAAGGGATAAAATTAATATAAGGGGTAAAATAGTAATTTTACCTTGTGTCAATGGATGGCTACGAAGGTTCACAAACACAAAGTTTACAAATTGGATAAATCAATGTCCAACATTGACTTATTGTAATTTTAAGAATTGTCAAGAGTGCAATCATGAGTTTTTGTGAAGTGACTTCCTGATTAATAAACTTGGACTATCTTAACTGGATTAAAATAATCGCAAACTTATTGGAGCTTGTAGTACCTATGTCCAAACGGATTCCCTACCTAGATTTGAAGATTTCAATCCACATTAAGTTGGAATAAATTTAAGATGAAGTTTATTGATAACATTTCAGCTAATGTCTTAACTTAGACAAAGAGTTATTTTAGGATAAATGTTGTCCTAATCATGCTTATAAATGTGAGAAATATTTTTGTCACTAAAGAAACAAAAATGATTCTCACATTAGTTGTCTAATTTAAACAGGTGTTGTTTTAATTAGATAATAAAATTTTAAGACAAAGGTTTCTCTTAATTAATACAAATGTTTGTCTTAATTAAGATAAGCGTTATCTCAATTTAGACAACTTATATGTTAATAATTATTTTTTGTTTAACTACTCTAAATTAATATTTTAATTGTTCAAATATTTAATTTGAAGAAGTTGATTAAAATAAAATTAGATCCCATTTAATTAGGAATTTTGACTATAGCATTTTGTTTGGATAAAATTAATTTTAATTATTTATTTATCAAGTTTGAATTGTTTAAACTTGTGAAACAACATTCTCCCCATATGATGGAGAGGTGCATTGCCAAAGCAAGGGAATTAGTCTTTGACATCGTCAAAATATGTTGATTCCTAATTATCCTAATTATCTAAGTGAATAAATATTGAAAATTAAAAAGTTTTAATTCCTTAGGTAGCCTACATTTACTAAGAAACTAATTAAGTCAAAATTATTTAATTAAATCA
>JASKGM010007247.1:0-10199 GCA_034509205.1 Ceratonia siliqua | reverse complement strand
CACCTCTGATGGGATGCAGCAGTGGTTCGTTGACCTTACATGGGAGCTATGCTCCACAAGGTATTCCCCTGTCATATCTACTGGCTGGTTCTTCAGCCATTGTTGCCAATCTATGGGAAGTGACAGACAAGGATATAGATCGGTTTGGGAAGGCCGTGCTTGATGCATGGTTGAAAGAAAGATTAGATCTTTCAATGGAATGTTTGCAATGCAACTTATTATCGGAAGAATTTGAGGCCATGAGCTTAAAGGGCTGCAAGGGTAAAGCAAAGAGGAAAGTTTCAAGTAAGAAAACACAGGAGTGTGAAATTCAATCACCCAAGAACAACTGTGATCACAGGCCCAAAATTGGATCATTCATGGGCAAGGCACGTGAAGCTTGCACCCTTCCTTTCTTGATAGGAGCCTCTCCAGTATGTTATGGTGTACCCACAGGAATTTGAAGGAAAAAAATTTAGTTGACAGGAGAGGCAGGGATTAAGAAAGGAAGGGTGCAAGCTTCACGTGCCTTGCCCATGAATGATCCAATTTTGGGTCTGTGATCACAGTTGTTCTTGGGTGAGTCAATTCTACGCTCTTGAAACTTTCCTCCAAATTTTGTTTTCCTCCTAATTCCTGTGGGTACACCATAACATACTGGTCCAAATATGTGTAACTATTGTAATAAATATTTTCTTTCTCCTAAAATGCTTAAGTAGGTACGTAAAATCATGTGTATAGTTAGAAGGAAAAATGATTGAAAATCACACATTTTACCTACACAAGTGCTTAATGAGTTTATTTCTTTTATATCATCACCCATGGTCCAATTTAATAATTTTTTCAAGATGGCTTTGCTTCGAAATTTTTTATGGAATTTTTTTTAGTTGGCAGGAAAAAAAATGAAAGAAACAATTTCGGTGCTAAAACGTAAAGTTAGTGCACATTCTCAAATCTCCCAAGCCGCGTAGTAATTAGATACTGCATTACTTTACACTTGGGTTGTGAAAGGTCACTGGTCACGTACTTCCAATCATTATTAACAAGCTAAATTACATGATATAATAAGGGTTTCCTTCAAAGGTTTATTATGTCTTTATAGTTTACAAAATACAAGTTATCTTAGAATATTCACAAGGCCAGAAGAAAGTATATAATAATGTATGAAAATACATAATAAGAAGCTATTGGATAGAAAAATTAATTCAAAATTTTCATGGGATATCGAATTATAAGAAGTGGCAACTCGTTGAATATTGTGGCTGAGAGTGAGTTATCATATATCAACAATCTTTTAGTACAAGTAAAAAATATTACTTCATATGACATCCGTATAACATTTTTTTTGGTTATTTTGAATGAAAGAAATACTGTTGATTGGGGTTTTGAAAATTTGCAACCTTTTACCGTTTTACCCTTCATTTGTTATTAAATTGATGTCACTAAATAAGATATCAATAAAAGCATTTTATTATTTGTTTCAATTACAAGTTTTAGCCTTGTCGGTTCCTAATAATTTAAGTGTGTATATTTATTTGGTATTGTCTTATCATAACTCTACTTAATCCTTTCCTCGTGAATTACTTGGCCCCTACACTGATTCTTTTTTTTAACCAAACAATTTAGTACCTATTTAAGTCCTTCTACCACTTCTCATTGTTCTTAAGGACGGAATCAGGCGCAAAAATAGTTAGTTTCTTGGGCTAGATAATAGGCAAAAAAATAAAAAGCAAAATCCTTCTAGCCCCGAAAGTCATTCAGTGTTCTTCCTCAGGAAAAAAATGAAGTTAATGAACCCATTTGCCATCAGGCCATTACCCATCTATTCTATGATTTCTGTCCTCTGTTTCATATTCTAAAATCCAACAAGTAAACAAGAATATAAAAATGCAAGATTTAAAATCAAAGGAAGGCAGGAGAGTAAGAGACATCACCAGCTACGGAAGGAAGGTAGTAGAGGGAGGAGACGTGCCAACTGCATAGTAGAGTACCAAAGAACTAAAACAAGCAGGAAAATGGAAACCAAAGGAACTGGAAACTCAGAAATAGGAAGAATGGAAGATGGAAATGGTTTCTAGTTTCTACAGTAGCAGAGTACCAAAGACTTTTTGGCAAAGAGAAAGAATCAAAGCTGGAGGGAAAGCTGCAGCAGTGACGTGATATTAGAGTCACTCAGAATGAAAATTAATATTACATAAGTTGCTGGAAAAAAATTAATAAGGGAATAAAATAACATATAATTACATAGTTATATATAAGTGATATATTTATAAAATTAAGTGATGCATTTATAAAATAGAAGAGGTAGTATAAAAATTTTAGAGGGATATATATATATATAACAACTTTTTTTAGAGTAGGGCAATTGTCCCTAATGTGTTAAACATTGCTCTGTCACCGTAGCTTCTTAGGTCTCATCGTTGTTTTTGAAATACTCCTCATGACATTGAAAAACAATACCCATAACAGTTTTACCATGAGGTATTGTTTGGGTAAAGTTTCTCTCGTTCAAAATAATGGAAAAGTCCTAAAATGAGCTAATAATTTTTTTTAGTGTACGTGGTTTTCCAAGCCACTGGACAACCTTCTTGGGTGAGTAAAGTTGATTTATAACCTCAATTGTACCCTAGAACTTGTGGTGACCCCTGGGGAACCCTACACTAAAATTTTTCCCGTTCCATGAATAGTAAAACGAAGTAAAAATGCTTAGAAATCATTTGGGAAGGATTTACTAGTTTTAACGCCATGTTCCTCCTACAGAATGCTCCCCATGGCCCCTTGACCTTTCTCCTCGATCGAGCCTTTGCCTCCCTTCTTCTTGAAAACTTGGGTGGCTCCCTATTTATAGACATTCAGCAAAAATCGACCGATTGCATGGTATAGTGTGATCGACATACCATGCAATTGACCGCACATATAAATCCAACTCTAATTGCTTTAAAATTTGACCATTAGCTCCTTCTTCCCATCTTCTTCATGCTCATGACATTGGTTTATTCTAAATAGGGGTGTTCATGGGTTGCATTGGTTTGGGTTTAGACTCAACCTAAATGCAACCCAAGAATTATTTTATACTCTACAACCCAAACCACATGACTTATGATCCAACCAAACTAAACCATAAAAGTCAGTTTGGGTTGGGTTGGGTTATTAGGTTGTGTAACTCTAGAAACAACAAACAAATAACATTTCAATAAATACAATGTTCTCATAGCAAAAAATAATGCTACACTTAAAATTTGAATTATGATTGAAAGGACACATGCTATATTCTTTATAGACTACGACTTTCTGAAAAATTGAAGTACATTATTTATCTTTAGTAAGCAATAAATCATATACAAAAATAAAATTTTTTCCAAAAAAAAAGTATGATTATAAAATTTTTTTACACCAGGTAATATTCATAGTTTTTGATAAAGTTGAAAATTTTATACGAACAAATTAGTAGATAAATTAAAAATAATAATAACATGATAAATGAATTACTAGAATTCAAAACCAATGACTTACAAGAGGTAAGCCATCTTGTAACTATGATCAAGAACTACAGCAAGATAAATAAATTAAAAGAAATAAGTTATATGTAGATGCATTATTGAAAATGAGAAAGATTCACTCATTGTGAGAAGGCTAATCAGTATTAGATTGCATTGATTTTGGGCACGCTCTACTAAGCTAATTTGGGAATTGATGAGAAATTTAATAAAAATTAAAATTAAAGAAAATTAAAAGGAAATTAAATATTATATATATTTAAAAAATAATAATAAATAGTTGGGTTGGGTTGGATTATATGAGTTTATTATTTTTACTAATCCAACCAAACCCAAACCAATATTTACTAAAACATTCCAACCCAACCCATATACAAATTTAAACCAAACCAACTAATCAGTTTAGTTTGAGTTGATTGGTTTGGTCGAGTTGGTTTGAGTTTTGAATAGTCATAATTCTAAATCCTTTTGTATTGGTCCTAGAGTCCCAATGCATATTAACATAATAGGACTTTAAAGGTTCAAAATTCTCAACTAAACTCTTAGGACTTTAAGATGCTATCCTAGTCCAACCCATCCCAATCCCTGAGGAGGGCTAATAAGTATATATGATTTATTCTCTATAGTGTACCTTGCGCTTAGTCTTGGCCAATTGTGCTCAAAGTTATTCAAATTACGTAACAGTATTAAAATAGCCTTTAAAAACGAGGATTGTAAGTTTGAACCTTAACTATTAAAATGAAAAACCTAAAAAGTTATTCAAATTGTATCAACTATTTTGCCTATGCCAACAGAATATTTGGCCAAGTAGAGACTAGAGATTTGGTTCTTCACTAAACACCGTTCCTCCTCCTTCAAACTTGAATTTCCTTCAGCTATATAATGAACAGTTGAAATTTCCATCAGGCTATTGGGCTTAGGTGTAATAACGGCCATATCATATTATTTTTGTAAAATAAATTGGTTTGAGAGAAATTTTTAACTGATTAAGTTAATTATAAATAAATATATACATATATTAAGGTGAGTCTCAATATATTTCACTAAATAATGTATCTAATATACTTAAGTATTTATTTATAATTTGTCTAATATATTTATTTTTTATAATCCAAAAACTTAGAAGTTTTTCTAGTTTGATTGTATGACCTTTGTGAGGTTTAATCAACAAAACAATGAATTAGGAACAATTGAATTTATGGGAATTGGTAAGGTAAATGCAAACTTACAAGAGTTAAATATGTTTGATGATGAAAAAAAAAAGAAATGATATATTTACATCTTTGTACATTCCACATATCTTATATTCTATTTTATTTTTATTATTTGTGATAACATGATAGAAGAGAGAGGCAAAAAGAAGAGAGAATAGCTGAAATAACATTAAAAAAATAAAATATGAAGGAGGTGTGAAAATATTATTTTTTATAAAAATAATAATATACGTATCTTAACTTTTTTTCAAGTAAACAATATCGGATTGTGAAATTTGAATATTTAACATAAACATGATGGATCTTAAATTTATTATCTGCCCTAAATCTAATGATAGAGTTAATATTTTATATGAGTACGAATTTAGATACTATAATATTCTATCTATAGTTTTGTTTTTGTTTTTGTGAAGATTCTATCTCTAATTTACTCATGACTATTCCTTGGTAGGAGCCAGGTCCATCTGATTTTACCAAAATTGATGATGATGCACCGTTCTAGTTTGAATTCAGGAATATCAATTGTAATTGAGAAGGTTTTCCTTGGCATATTTGTTGCCTTCTCTAATGTGATGCATTTTGATAATTTCAATTGTTCCCATTAATCAGATCTTCAAACGAGAAATTTGGTAATTTAGTGGAGATTACAAATTCTCGAAATATTAAAAATTTCACCTTTAAATATATTTTAAAATATAATAAATCTCCTAATAAAAAGGTTTAACCTCTTGACTAGTACCTATACTAATTATTTATCAATAATATATGGAGCCCATCGTATGGTTAGTGGTAGCGCATTTGCGCAGTTAAGACAGTTAACCAGATTGTATATTACACTATTAGGATTTCTCTTATTGTAACCCTCCAAAAGTTTAATAGGGTCCATAGCTCAGTGGTAGAGCATTTGACTGCAGATCAAGAGGTCACCGGTTCGAACCCGGTTGGGCCCTTTTTTCTATATTTTCTTTTTTTTTTTGTTGACATTTTTCACTCTTAATGGGACCGGTCCCAACCTGATTGGGCCCTTCCGTTTCGTTTTTATCACTCTTAATGGGAAAATGGTTTTGGGTCTTAGTGTTGCCAAGAGACCACATTTGGGCCCTTCCGTCACTTTTTTGCACTCTAGAATATGCAGACTTAGTGGTATTTTATTTTTTTAATTTTAAAAAATAATTTAAAATAATTAAAATTTTTATATAACAAGTATTCAAAAATAAAGTTAAAAAACAAAGAAAAATTAAAAATTCTTTTATTTTTTTTACTTTTTAAAATTCTTTTAAATTATTTTTAAAAAAAATTATAAGAAAAAAAAAAACAAAAGCTTAAAAAAAAAATACTACTCTAAGAGTATAGTTACTCTTAAAGTAACCGCAATTACCTAGAGTGTTTCCTAATATGCCACTGTTTGAGGCTATGAACCCTCCTATTGCTAAATAACTTCTAAAGGGAAAATGCTTTTGCTCTATTCTTACAATAAAGAGTGTTTTACAATCTTTTACAACAAAAATCTTAACCACTCATTAAATAAACAGTAGATTGAGGCAAGTAAATGGAGGTGAATAATGATGAATAATTAAAAAAAAGTATGAAAATTGTGTAAATATTGTAATTATATAAGTAGTGTAATTCTTTTGCCTTGTGGATGCAAGGACGCTTTTGAAGCGCTAAACCCTCCTAATGATAAAGTAGAGTTTAAGCTGTTGATTGTTATTGTGCAAAGTAGCTAGAGACCAACAATCGCACTTTATTCATAATGTTGCTAATGTTTTTACGTTAATTTACTTGTGTATCTTTAAATTACTTAATATAAATATACATTATAGTTTTTATTTTAAAATAAATGTATTCAATTACATTATAAGTATCAAATCAAGCTTATCCAATGAATTAATTCATTTAACTCATCAAAATAAGTAGGCTAAATTAAATTGTATTTTTGTAACTCACGTAGAATTGTGTTAATTGAGCTTAGCCTGTATAACTCATAAGTTATGCAAGTCAACATTTTTTAAAAAAAAATTTGTAATAAAATTAATAAAAAAAATTCAGAAAAAAGAGGATTCATTCATTAATGAAAAAAGGGAATTATCCCATAATACAAAGAGGATTGGCAC
This sequence comes from Ceratonia siliqua, assembly GCA_034509205.1. Lineage (NCBI taxonomy): Eukaryota > Viridiplantae > Streptophyta > Magnoliopsida > Fabales > Fabaceae > Ceratonia > Ceratonia siliqua. The sequence continues at coordinate 3,395 of JASKGM010007247.1, read as the reverse complement.
AAGTTAACACCCAAGTTCACATTCACCAAACATGACAAGCATAACGTTTTTGCATCCAAGATATAGCTAAAATGGGTAGAGGATCCAGTCATGTTTCTCAAATCGTGGTCATATATTTATTTAGACAGTTACAATGATGCCATGTTACAAAATTATTTTTTAAATTAAAAAACAATTCTTGTTTTTCCTTCCCTCCTCTTTCTCTCCCGAGTTTTGCCGAGCAATATGCTTTCTACCTATTCTCCTTCCCTCCTTTCCCAGTAAGGTTTTGTATATTCTAACTTAACTCAATGGGACCTTCAATTTCTTCTAGTTGAAACTGGCCCTAAATTGCCTTTTATTTTTTGCAACCCCACACCATCGAAGACGAACTCACATTTATCCACCACCTCAAACACTCCTTTTCTTCCACTCTTCACTATTTCTTGGCCCTCGCTGGCTGTCTCACCATCGTCGACCACAACGATACTATCTCCCATGTTTTCATCACTTGTAACAACGCCGGATTGAAAATAGGAGGGAACGAGATAAGAGATTTTTTTTTCATTTGAAAAAATAGTTTTGTGATATGGCATCATCGTGGCCATCCAAATGAATTGATGGCTACGATTTGAGAAACATGACAAGATCCTATCCTGCCAAAATAGACACAAATAACACGCAACACAATAAGGATCCCTCAACAAATACTACATTATACACTTGTAGCTAATTCTTACAATAAGAAATGACCCTCATCTTTAGGGATATGCAAACGGGTGAGTTAACCCGACAAACCGCCCGAACCAATCCAACCCAATAAAAAAATTTAACTTAACCATTAGAAAACCGGTTCAGTTTGGCCAAAACCGAACTGTTTAGGCATATAACGGTTTAGCCAACGGTTAAGGTTATCCTAACCGACGGTTTGGCTGAACCGAAATGGTTTTCTAATAATATATTAAATAATTAAATATAAATATAATTATATATATATAATTATTTCAAAAATTAAAAATACCAAAAGTCTGAAATGGTGAAACCTAATGTCTAAAATAGCCAAATTGGGGAAAACTCAGAAGACAGAACAGAAAACTTGAAAGTTTGAAACCCCTTTAATCCTTCTGCAGTTGAGAACCTGAGCTTGAAGTTGAAGACATTGTTCTTTGTCCGTCACCAAGGCTTGCTTTCAACGGGGAACTCACCTTCAACCTCTCGCCAGTCACTATCAAGTTGATTGCAGCCGTTGATTTGGTCAATTGCAACCATTACAATCTTCAGGTATGGAAAATGAGTTTTAGGGTTCTTCATTGTTGTTCTAAACTTCTAATTAGGGGTCCTTCTAATTAATGCTCACTCCAACAGGCAACAACCGAGTACAAATTCATACTTTGCAGTCGAGGAAAATTAGGTTAGTATATAGGTTCTTCTGTGTTATGCATTTTCATTTATATTTTCTCATTCTAATTTCTGGTAGCAAGATGTACAGAAGATGAATGATTTATTTTCTGGTAGCATTTAGGGTTCTTTTGTGTTATGCATTTTATCTTCAGTCATTGATATTTGTTTCTACTTTTATGTTATTGCTTCTTTAGTTCTTTTAAACGGGAATTCTCATTTAAACAGTAGTAAATTCATGCCAATTTTAGTATTTTACACTTCTTGCATATAATATTTTATCACAAAAAATTGCTGTATTAAACCAATAGTGATGAAGTAGGTGTAAGAGGGGGTGTAGAAAAAGTGGTGTGAGAAATGAATAGCATAATTCATTATAAAACTGTTAAGCCTAAGTGAGAATAAATAAGATTAAAGAGGATGTCACGAATTATATAGGTTGAGGTCAACCTCAGCCTACGCAAGGAATTAGTAGCAGCATTGGGAGATGTATAATATAACTATTAGTTAATTATAGTTATTTAATTTGTCAGAAATATTTCTTGGAATTTCATGTCGCAGTTAGTTGTTTGAGTAGTTATATAAATTGTGCCTCAGTGTCAGCATTTTCTTCATGTTTAGAATTTATAGGGATGATGAATCATATATGTGGTTAAGGGATACGTAGATTGTCATAGCATACTAACACTACCATGTGTATTAGACTTTTTCTTTTAGCCTAATGATATTTTTTTCATTAGAGTTGTAATTTTTAGTTTTAGCTGTTCCTGGTGATTTGTTTCGATTATGTATTTTTTTGTTAAGCTAAACCAATTTGGATGTTGGGTATTACTGGAATTGATAGTAAAGTACTATAGTTGAACAATTTCAACTTGATTTCTTCCTTGATTGTAGAGTAATTACTAATTATATAGGTTCATAATATAACTCAAAGAATTATATAGGTTCAAGGTAAAGGAAGGGCTAACTGTCACTTGGAACAGCTTCTATGGCTTCTACTATTGGTATTGGTAGAGTAATTAATAACAATACTATCATCTTCTTCACTAAGTTTTCATTTTTTTTGTATATTATGGTTGTTTCACCCACTAACTTTAGTGACTTGGTAGCATTGTTTCCTCTGCTATTTATAATTTTATACCATGTAAATTTACAAAACATATAAGCTTTAGTTGTAGACTAGTTATATTATGAAATTTTAAACTATTTAAGATTAATTAAGATATCTGTTTAGTTAAAATTAATGTTCTTTCATCTAAGTTATTTGCCTCTGCTATTTAAATTTTTGAAGTTGTCATCTGTTCTCTACACTTTACTTCATCACTACTGTTTAAATGAAAATTCTTATGATAAATTCCATCTATTTATTCAATAATATAGTTAACATGATAGCTACCATCCTGATCAAATTATAGCCTTGATAAGTTGTGTTGGTGTGGTTGAATTATTGTTGGATTGAGTATTGATTAGAGAGGGTAGAAGAGAGAGTATGAAGAGACAAAAAGTAATATGATGAAGATTCTATATGTCCACAAACATACAAAGCCATGTCTACTAAAGGATGAGGTCGTCCTTAAACAACCACAAATATGTGATCCTTTTTGCAGAACAAGCATGTTTATGCAGAACATGCTCATTGGTTAACTTTTTACACCTTAGGATTGTACTTTACTAGATTGGTGATTAATAATTTCAAATGTGGTTTAACAGTGCTCTTAAATGATAAATTCAAAGCAGTGTCATATGAAATAATTCTACTCATGATTGGCCTTATAATTTATCATAATTGAGATTTGAGAATCTAATTTATTAAGTTTGATAGAACTTTTAAACTAAATAAATAACATGATGAGACACAGAGAAAAAAACAAATAATAGTACAAAAATATAAGACAGCAGAACAGAGTGATGGGTACTTTCAACAAGTCAAAGGCAAGCAAGTAAATATAGGAAGAAAATAGTATCTGAATATAAGGAGGAATAGATAATTTGGTTATCAAATAATGGAGGATTTCTCG
>JASKGM010007246.1:0-10199 GCA_034509205.1 Ceratonia siliqua | reverse complement strand
GCAAAAATAAAGCTATGCTGCTATCTCTTAGGTTGAGACCAAATATATGAAATGTTTTCCAGAAATACTTTGCCAAAGCTCTCATTTAATTTACAACTTTTATTATTGAAGTGGGTAAGTTTATAGAGATAATTCATACCTTCTGTTTTTTTTTTTTCTTCTTCTCTGTTTTTGTTTCTGGCGAGTTTTCCTTAGCTGGTGGTATTTCCCCTCCGTTTCGTGTCTATTGTAGAAGCTTGTGTGATCTCAACTCTCTCCTATCTCGTGTTTTCTGCTAGTATATTTCTCCCTTGTTTCCAGACTCCTATATTGTCCCCCTCTTGAATTCCCTTTTTCCCTTACATTTATTAAACGTCTTTCACCGACATTCCAGATTTTTCTTGATGCTTTAGAAGACTTAGATATTTTTCTGGAAAGGAGAAGCTACAATACTAATAACTTTACCAATTATCTCATATATTTTAACTTATTCAAACATGATGGCAGAGGGGCTTTTCTCAAGGAGCCACGTAAGCAATTCCTAAAGATCCAAGGTAGTGTCTAGAAGTTATCCAGGATTTCTAGGAAAAACTAACACATTGCACCAAATTTCAACCTTCATTCGGAAAATGCAACAAAATTTATTGGAGTCATTAAACATTAGTTGAGCTTCAAAAAAGAGTATATATACATATATTTATTCTCATTTTCTCATAGCTTAGTATTCTACCTCAGCCAAATACATAACATTTATCCATAAACTTTCATAATTTATAATAATGAAATTCTTAAGGAGTTTAGTAACCAGGGACTTCCATAGGCGGTCATTACAAGGGTTCAGGAAATAACCTCAAATTACTTATTTTGTTAGTTGACAAGTGTGATGTAAATTTACTATAGAAATAAACTCTGGATGCCACTAAGAAATATTTGTGTGTGGCCATAAAATTTTTAGTTCTCATGTAGATATTCATGTATAAAAGTCACTAAAATTTATTTGAATTTATTTTTGGACAAAACGTAGGCTAAGAATTATTTTACTTTCACATTGCATTTTCCTAAAAACAATTGCCCATCAAGATAGTCATCACATTTATAGAGAACGAATGGAGCAAATATTGGAATATATTTCTGGACGGCTGTGTAGGGCTTGCATTGTCCACATTAAATGTGTTGTAATTAGTGTGCTGTGGTATTTGAACTCATGTCATGTGGCTTGGTAGTATTGTACAAGTTATGGTTTGAAGTTAGTTACTTTTGTTCTAGCCATGGAGGCCTATTTGTGTTCTATGGTGGACCTGTACACTTGATAGGCACTCTGTCGTATTGGGGATATGCTCAAATTTTATGGGTGTTCATTTTTGTGTAAGCATATAAAAATATGTTTTGGCTTGTAGGTGATTTACCTTGATGGTGGCTCCCTATGCCGGTCACGTGCCCAAAATTTAGGGCATGACACAGATGTTCCATACTTGCCATAGATGCTAATATTAATGGTATGTTGGTTACAGTCCTCCAAAATTGTTGGAGAACCATCAATGTTACACAACGCTAAAACTTTGTTGAGGTAAGTAATTTATTGATGCCGGTGGTAGTCTCTAAGGTGATTCTTAGATCCTCCCAGGGTAGTAGTAGCAACTCTATCTGCTCTAAAAATGACTTCTCCACTGCATGGGTTGAATGGATTACAACCAATAATAAGGACCTCATATTTTTTAATGAGGATTTACGGCCTCCCAACAAATCTTTTTCAATAAATGAGAACACTCTTAATGTCTCAAGACTTGATATAACCTCCAAAGGAAGGATTTCAAGACCGAAATCAACATCTTCTATAATGAAGTCCTTTAAGCTTTTTAAATGTTTCCTCTCCATTGGAAACCTTTCTTTTATTTGAATTTTTGACAGCTGAAAATATTCTAAGTGAATTAATTGACCTATTTCAGAAGGAAGTTTAGATATTCCCCCATTCCTTTCTAGTTTCAAAACTCTCAACCTGCTCATGACTTTGACGTTTGCAAAATCTTTTATGCATTTAATGCCCTCCACAATTAGGGTCATAAGATGTGGACAAATCGAAACATGCCAATTATCTGCTTTATTATAGTACATCATCGAAATTTTTTCGACAATCTTCCATTTTTCAAGATTGTAAGATTGTGATGATCCTAACACTTCATATTGCACTAGAACTTTGTTTTCATTTTAGTCTTGGTCACAATTTAACCATAATGTCATGTCTTGAATCACATCATGCATCTTGACCAAATCTTCATCCTCAGTTTCCAACAAACATGCTAGCTTTAAGCTTTCAACAATCTTTGCCCCATGATTATAGGCATAATGTATTCTATCATGCTTGCAAAGAAATCCCTCTCCAATCGACAAATTAATTAGCTCGGAAACACAAATGTCTTCATCCTATGGGTACAATGCACAATACAAGAAACATTGTTTTTCTTCGGCCATGGGAAGACTATCATAGCTGAACTTTAGAGTGAAGAACACATCCTTCTCCATACTTGAAACCTCTGAAGGGAAACATTTTAGCTCCTTTATAGCATACTTCCAAGCTTGTGGGTACTTCTGGCCAGCCATAGCTCGTCCTACTGTATCTTGATGTGGGTTTAAAGTTTCTTCACCCACTTTTATTCAAAACAAATCCAGAGCATCTTTCTCTGTCAAACACTCCACTTTGAACTTCTTTGCTTGCATTTGGTTGCACACATTTTCAGAATGTGTTGTGAGGAAAAATTTAATTGATTATTCTCATCTGGAAGAGGAACTCCCAGACTTTGTAATTCTAATTCCTTCCATATATCATCTAACAATAGAATGAACTTTTTCTGTTTCATGACCTTGTAAATTTCTTTCACTTTCTCATCTTTACTTTTGCTCTTCCAATTTATGTCTGTAATCCCACACTTCTGTCAGTTCTATTCCATAATTTTATCTGTATCACGTTCTTTAGACACCACCACCCATATCACTAAAGCAAAATCATGATTTTTCTTTGCAAACTCATTATTGAGTTGTTTCATAAGGGTTGTTTTTCCAGCCTCAACCATCCCATATAAACCAATCATGCCCACATTTCCTTCTTCAATGCTATCCCATACCTTCTTTAGCATCAAATCCATGCCAACAGTCTTAGGAATAGGCATCTCGACCACAAGCTCAAGTGGCAATTCATAAGCAATATTATCATTATTTTTTATTTGTTGTCCTCTACCCTTTAATTCTTTTACACGGTTTAGTGTTTTAACAACCTCTTTTCCCATATTGTAGCTTGACAAGCTATTCTTTCAACAAAACTTATCCAAACACCTAACATGAACTATTTTATCACATTGTTGTTGAATATCGTCTATTTCCGGTCTAAACGTATAAGACAAATTTCAAACTAATGAAATTAAGCCATTTCATTTCATTTTAATTTAGGCTACATTTGTTTTGGTGGAAATTGCCCTTTTTAAAAGAAATTTCTGTAAAAAAATCTCATAACTAATTTTTTTTAAAAAAATCTCTCAAAATAAAAAAAAAATGTTACATCAATTTACCTTACACGATTTTCTCTAAAAATCTCACTTTCCAAAGTGAAAATTGTTTTTTTATGGTAACAGATGGTGAAAATGAGAAGTTGTTTTTTAAAATAATTATTTTCCTTTGAAATAAACAGACCCTTAATATAAAAATATAAGTGAATTTTTTTTATGAGATAGAATTTCTTAATTAGATAAACGAAGGCACTAAGCAATAATTGGGTAAATTTCCTGTTCCATAGAGTTTACATTCTGCAGCCAATTATCCACTTCATTGGTCCTTCGCATATGTGCAGTCCTCTCAGCTTGTTGGACCCTTATCATCACATCTTGCCTTAGGCTTTGGAGATCCCTTCATTCGTCTCTTAAATTTTGTAAATTCTCCTCCAAATGGCAAACAAAAGCAGCATGTTTAGCAGTGCAATTACACGAACACTTTGCTGCCTCCCAGATGGTTGCTACCAGATCCATGGGTCTCTCTCTCTCTTCTGTTTTCGAAATGGGAAAGGAGCAAGAAAAACAAGTTAGCTAAGCGTGCTTCAATGGAAAAGGGGAAAGTAATAGCAACCGAGGCAGACAAAGACCAGAATGTTGGGAATACTTTTTACTGTACGTAGCAATTCTTTTTGTCGGCCTAAACCTTTCTTTCTTTTTTATCCATTGCTTTGTTTAAAGGTGCTTTTTATTTTTTATTTTTCTATTCTTTATTCCGCATCAGATCAGCTCCGTCTCTCTTTGTGCTTTCAATTGAATATTATTCATGTCATGGTCATGCTACTCCCATTATCAAACTTCACCTATTCTGTGTTGTTTCCCTTTTTTTTTCTTCTTTCTTTTTCCTTTTCTTTCTCCTTTTTGTTTTCTGCAATCCAGGCAGGCAAAGAAATTGTTAGATAATAATTTTTCTTACTTTTCTTAGAACGTTTAAAATTAACAAGTGAATAAAAAATAGTTTTAACCAAAAAACAAATTTAAATATACTTTATAAATTTCTTTTGTTAAAACAACTTATATTTTATATTGAAATTTTTAAAAATTATAAACAATAAAATAGTAATTAATTAGGTTTTTTAAATCACTTAAATTGAAATCACTCTAAAATATAAAGAAAAAATACCTTGAAATTTTTTCATTCTTCTCTCATTTATGAAAAAAAAAATCAGAAAAACCGTTGCATTCACTTTCCTTCTTCTATTATATATCCCCATTTTTTTCATTCCCATATAGCTCAGTTTGGCTCAGCTTATGTAATAAATTAATGAGTTTGGTCGGTCACTAAGAGCTCGATTAAAAATAAATTTATACAATACATTATTTGTAAATTTTACATAATATATATTACATGATATAAAATAATTTATATATAATAAAAGAAGAAAAAAATACTAATATAGAGTATATAAATAAACTAATTCAAGTTCAAACTTAATTTGTCTAAGTTTATTTGATTTTATTTTGTTTATAATATTTAGTAAAAAATTTATTAATCTTAAATGAGTTTAATAAGCTAAGCCAACTACTTGTTTATTAAATAAGTCAATTTTGAACAAAATTTAAAGCTAATTTATTAAATTAGCTAAGCTTGAGAAGCTTGCTTATTACCAGTGTTTTACTCGGCTTGGTTCATTTTCAGGCCTAGGAACAGGTGGTAACCCTTTTTGTTTGCTATCTATTAGCAAAAGTCTAATACATAAAATATTAAATATTTATTATGAATAATTAGAAAAATAATTTACTAAAATGAACATATCTTTTATACCATTAATTCATGTAACGCATAATTAAAGCCTAAAGTTTGGTAAGGCTGTATATATGATTATCTCTATAGGATCGGAGCTTTTGAATAAAACATTGCAAAGCTTATAAAGAGTTAAAATATAATATTAGGGACATTCTAAACCCCAAAATGTGGTTGTAGTTTAAGTAGGAGGGTGCCAATTTGTTATTTTTTACGTTTTTTATCTCAAAATTTTTTATTTTTTAATATTAATTAATTATTTACTATGTTATATATATTTTTGAGATATTTTAAAATTTTTTTATTTATGCATAAATAATACCAGAAAGATTATGAATGAATACTACATAAAGATTTAAAAACATTCAAAAACATTTCAAAATATTCTCGAAAAAATATATGACATAATAAATAATTAATTAATATCAAAAAATAAAATAAAAATTGAGATAAAAAACATAAAAAATAATAAATCAGCACCTTCCAAATTATCCTACAACCCTAAAATAAAACTATAAGATAGTAAGCCCCATAATATTATTATTCCTCAATCAAATACACTATATGTCATTCTTTTAGGTTTTTTATCCAATAACCTTGTTTGAGATGTTCACAACAAGGCTGTTTGTAAATTGCAACAGCCATTTTCCCATGGATTGACAAATTCGTGGGAAAAATTAAGTATCTCAAAAAAAAAAAAAAAGTTAAGGAACCGTGGGAACCCTTCAAAAATTATAATTATAGCCGTAAGAACTTATTTTAAAATATCAATATTTAATATGTATTATTAAACATTAATATTTAATATTTAATATATATTATAAAATTCAAAAATTGACGGTTTAATTTGACTGGCGAATTAACGGACATTTGACCATTTGAATGGCCAGTAGAGGGAAGCGGGAGGGTTATAGCGAGCCCCATACTCGTTATTTTTTTTTTCTTTGTTTCTGTTTGGAATAATCCCTTAGTTTCAGGAATGTTCATGTTGTTCGTGCATGTTGTTTTATTTTTAACGTAGTTGTCCATCATGTTTGTAGGATAGCTAAATATTTGTTAAGGTAAATATTTTTATTCAATTTTTAATAAATTTAATTTATAAATATTTTACTAATACTTAAGCTTAAATTTTATAGTTTATATTTATTACAATCGAATTGCTGTTGTGGTATTGTTCACTCGCTGAGGTCATCAAAAAGGTATGTAAATTTTTTTGTATATGTAGGGTTCTTTATTTATTTTTAAATAAGTATATCTATTTATATTGAGTTATTTGTTACTTAAAGATTAATTTTTATGATTTCAAAGACATTAAGATTTAAAAAAAATAAAAAGTTATTATGGAATAGTATATTTTATTTTAATGTCTTTAGAAAGGAATAAAATCAATATATTCAAAATAATATAAAAAAGTGTGAATAGCTATATTTAAATAAATATTTGAATATAGACCTGAGAAAAATATTATCATAAAACACTTGGAATTGACTTGGGAGTATACCTTAAGACTCTATATATTATGTGTCATCAAATTGTTTTTAATGTTTAAAAAACCCACTAAATGGGTTTGAACACATAAGTCTAAGGATAGGCTGAGGAGCTTAGTAACCAGCGGGACCAATGTTACAGTTGCAGAAAAGAAGTATCTAGAGAGAAAGTTGAAAAGCGAGAGAAATTTGAAATTGATGCTATTGCTTAACTTATCCAATACAACAGAGGCTACATATACTCTCGGTTCTAAAACTAACAACTATTCCTTAACCCATGAACTAATGCTGATAGTTAAATAGTTACGTTGGCACTCTTCTATTTTGCTTACTAACAATTATCTTTTCTGCATTTGCTGACGTGGATGAGGTTGCTTCATCAATTCCCACCTCATCGAGAACGACCTTGTCCTCAAGTTCAAAATGAGGATATAAACGACGAAACTCTTCCAACGGCATCCAAGAGGTATCTTCAGGTAACAGATCCTCCCATTGAACCAACAGCGAAGGACAGCTAAAGGAGTCACCATGGGATGATTCACAACCAGAGTGGTTGGCAATCGAACAACATCCAGAGTTGAATCTGTTTATATCATTTCAAAGGCGAAACATGAAAAACATAGTGCAATTTCACATGGTCTAATAGTCGAATACGATAGGCAACAGGACCCACAATGGATTCGATAGCAAAAGGGCCCTAGTATTGCTTATTAAGCTTAGTGAATGGTTGCTTAGACAAAGTAGTTTGACGGTATGGTTTAAGTTTAAATAAGACCATATCACCTGGGTGAAACTGTTGCTCCCGACAATGTTGATCTGCATAGTGCTTCATGCAAGTCTAAGCTTAGTGTCGGGTCCATGTGAGGGTCATTATCCCTCTGGAGTATTGCTACTCTATGAATAACTTAGAATGAGTTATAAAACAAACTTAAAAAGAGAATGGTTAGAAAAGAAGGTAGGCACAGTATTTATCCTAATTCAACCCCTGAAGAATGAAGCATATATTTAGTCCCACTTATTAAAACAAATTATGAGGTAGTGTAAGGATTTATATATAGATACAAGGATCAAATCACTAATGAGAAATTTTTATACGTATACATGTATATACATTATATCATGTTATGTGTATAATATATAATAAATATAAGTCATGTATATTTTTTAAATAAGATAAAATAAATTTCTTGGGTCTACAATATGTTGATGATTTTACTTTATTTAAATAGACATATATCTTATATTTATTAGACATTGCATGACTGATACACAAACACTACAAATGAGATATTTTCTTAAACTGTTATTTAATGTCAATTGATTATTTGTTTTTAATTATTTAATAATTTTGAATAAAAGGTGGGTATATTATTGATACTTCTGGGAGTATGATACTTCAGTTGTTATATCTAAGGCACGTGATATTTTTTATTAAAAAAATACTATGTGGCACAGATCTAACGGAGAGGGTACTATATTTCCAGGAGTACTAAATATTTTCAAATAAAAGGTCAATATGCTTAGTTTGGTTTTTTATATATATATATATGTATAAGTTGAGTCTATTATATCATTTATGCATCGATAGACAAAAAAAAAAAATTAGAATCAGTAAATGCTCATTTTATTGTAGTGGAGGTTTTTTTAGCTGAATTGATTTTGATAGTTAGGAATTTGACTAAAGATGAAAAACTTAAATAATTGAGCCAATTTATTAGTCAATTAACCAGGTAGGTGAGTTTGGTTAATTTTTTAATCAACTTGATTACACACCCCCATTAGCCAATTTATTCAAATGGAGAGTGTTATTTTAAATGTATAATTGGGTGGAATGTAATACTTTAATATTTTAAGGAAGTTAAATATATTTCTTTTCTTTTTTTTTTTCAGTTGCTAGTGGGTAAAAGTAAGTGAAAATACTTAGAAATAAAAGGTGTTGCAAACTTTATTTTGAATAAAAAAACAAACGTCAAAAAAGAAGAGGTTAAAATTATTAAAAAAAAAACATGTTGAAAAAATAGAGTTAAACCAAAGTTAGTGATAGGAAGTCTCCTTTTTCAAAAACGGTAAATATTATTATTGTTACTTTATTTATTTATTTATTTATTTGCATCACTCCTTATAAACAGGAGAGATGGTTAGTTCTTTCTATAGTAATTGAGAAAGTAATTATTAATAGAGTGAATGCCCAATAAAAAAAAATTTATAACAAATTTGATATATTAATAAAGTAACATCTCAAAAGTATAGTATTAACTCAAGTGATCCATTCTTTATACTAAATGTTAAATAAATTAAACATTGAGAGTTTAAACCTATACTCCCTCATAACATTATACCTTTATTTATTGTTAGGGATGGTGCATGCTTCCTAATCATTTACTTGTCCGTTCTCCTTTTTGTTAATTGACCCAAATCTTCCTACTTTATAAGATTAAATTAGTCACCTTTTTAGGACCAAGAATTCTCTCCGTAGTTGCAAAATATGAATTTTTGCTGTTTTACATTGTAGGAATCTCCTTGTTTTAGGACTACTGATGATTTATTATCCATAGAAATTACAAAACTGTTTGCAATACACTATTACTCTTAAATGAATCTAATTGTTACTAGTCTGGGTAGCAAGTGTTAATCTTGAACATGCTAAAAGAAAAAAAAATTATACTTTTAATAAGATTTAAAGTTAAATTAGTTGCTTTTTCTTAATGATAAAGTCTGTATATTTTACGTGTACTTCCAAAAATTAATGAACAGTTATAATATAAGTACTTTACTTTGAAACAACTCCCTTTGATCATATCATTTTACTACATTCCGCACCAAAATTGTCGCCGCATCAGGAGAAAAATAAAATCCCTCAATAATCAACATGATATTGGAAAAATATGTACAATATAGGTCATGTCAAGTAACCGAACAAAACTTCATGGAATATATCTCTATTTCTCAAGCATGATTATCCTTGTGTCTTTAATCCGAATAGATTTTCAAATAGTTTTGGAGCCATAGGTGGAAGATTCATTGGTTGGGGAGCCATGAAGTTTACTATCTTTTCATGAACATGATACCTTCAACATCACAGTGCCATGAAAAACTCTGTTCAGTTCAGGAGATGAGATCAACATATATGACAAAACATATATATATATATATATCTTATAAGAGAAGCAGTCGTATACGAGAAGTGAGAATAGTCAATAATCATCATTAAATGAATAATTAATGATTAAGATTCAAATAAATTAAATTTAAGATAAAAAATTATTTTTAAAAACTCATGAGTAATTATTACTTAATTTGTATTAATTCTAGCAATTAATTTTTCATCTAAGAGTGCTTTTTGATTGCTCTCACCTCTCACACAATAATACTCCTCTCACTAGATATGTACATATATATATATATATATATATATATATATATATATATATATATATATAGATTTTATGATAC
>JASKGM010007243.1:0-10202 GCA_034509205.1 Ceratonia siliqua | reverse complement strand
CCAAACGAGTTTTTTTGTTTTCGCAGAACAAAAAAACAAAAAAACAGTTTTTAAAAACTTTGCCAAACAGGGCCTTATAAATTTGTGTTATTTATAAGTGTCGTTTCATTAAGGACTATAATTATCTCTTTAAATTAAGAAATATAGCCGACTATTGAATAATGATTAATTACAAAATGAGCAGTTATTAACAATATTTTAAGACTAGTAATGTGTCTTTAGTTACCACTTACCATCAATGTCTTATTTATTAGACATTAATGACTTAATTAATATCATGTTTATTGTGAATTTAAATGTTAAGACGAAATTGATTATAATTTCTAACAATTGCTTGTGGGATTGTGCAGAATGGGAAGAGATTGAAAAGGCTAGGTGGCCGTGAGTTGAATGGGGAAGGGATTTGACGTGAGAGTGAAGAGTGATTTTCCTTTGTAAGTGAAGAGTGAAATTTATAGTGACGTGAGAGTTTCCTTTGTAAGGGAATAAAATTGTTGCAACTAAAAACACTTATTCAGTTATTCTATTTAAATCCAGATAAGAAACTGAAATAATATTAGTTGATATTAAACTCAGACTCTAAAAATGTTTCAGCTTAAACTGAAGACACTACTCTATTTAGAAGACTAATTTAACCAAGTTGAATCAGACTCAGACTCTAAAATAAGATAAAATTAATATATAAAATTATCTAGAAATTGATTAAATTCTCATCAAGCTTTATATTTTAAAATTAAAATAAGATATGGAACTAAAAAAAAAATCAGATAATGTCTTAATTTTAAAATTTAAAATCTAAAATGAATAAACTAAACTTGAGCTTCCACAAGCAAATAAATTATGGACAAAAGACTCAATTAAAAGAAAAAAATGCTTTTTTATTATTTTGAATTTTAAAAAAAAACTATAAAGGTGCCCAGAGAAAATTCGAAGTTGACACTACCTTTTCTTAATTATACTCTCTTGATGATACTTATTATGTTTATAATACTTTGAATTGTTATTATGATGATGGTACTTTACATTTTGTTGTTAAGTATGAAATGCATTTCTTAATTGTCAAAAGTTACTACAAGGTTCACGTTGACTCAGGTTCATGAAAGCATCACTCTTTGTCAAATTAGATGTTACCTTATTAGTGATTGAAGATATTTCATTTGGTTTATTTTATTTAAATAAGTTTTTTCAAAAATTTAATTAAAAGATAATTATAGATAAATTTCAAATATTTTTATTTAAGCGTATTTTTGTCAAAATTGTTTAATTTTTATCCTATCCATTATGTTGAATTTATCAACAACCACCTTATTTGATTATGTTATACGATACATAATATTATTTGCTAATGTAACAAATACATGATAGTATACATCTTTTTAATATAAGACCTCAAGTTCACATATAGGTTAAATGGATGGGTTGAATTTGACCCTTAAAAATATGTCACAGGTCATTAAAAATAGGGTGTCGCACACCCTACTTTTTATTTTTTTATGTTTTTTCTTAATTTTTTTATTTTTAAAATTAATTAATTATTTTTATATCATATATTATTTTTAAAATTTTTTAAAATATTTTGAAATATTTTTTTTATTCTTTATACTATTCATTCATAACTTTTTTTTATTATTCATCTGTAAGTTAAAAAATTTTTAAAAAATACATAATATAAAAAGTAATTAATTAATTTTAAAAAATAAAAACATTAAAAAAATAAAAAAAATCTCTTATCGGGCGGTAGGGGAATAAGCCCCTTCAAAATAACCATGTAAAAAATAAAATGTCACAAATAATTAATTAAGTAATTAATGGCCTAACCAATTATGATCCTATCTCAACTCACCCAAACCCACCTAAATGAAATTGAAACTCACAAAACTCTAAACGGTTTACTAAAAATTCCAGAAGAGAGGTGTTGCAAGATCTGGAGTCGGATAAAATGTATGAATTTTATAAGAGTTCGCATAAATGAAAATAAATATCCTTAATATAATACATCAAGTTTATATATATGGTTAAATAGGTAAGTTCAGGGCCATAAGTCATTAAAAATAATCATGTAAAAAATAAAATGTCACCAATAATTAATTAAGTTATTAATTGCCAATAATGATTCAATCCCAACTTACTCAAACCCACCTAATTAATTCTCACATGTAATCTCTGTATACCAACCGAAATTGAAACCCACAGAACTCTAAATGATTTACTAAAAGCTCAAAGGTGGAGAGGGGTATTATAGTGAGACGGAGTCATAAGGCCAATTGATTACAATAATACAATTATAAACAAATATAAATATAAAAACTCAATCTTTTTTTTTATTTACAAACATTTGAGGACTAATTTAAAAGTTCAGTGAAATGACAAAAGTTAAATAAATAATTAAATCAAGAACTTTAAATCTCTTATTAAGAAAAACAAAATAAATAGATAAAAAGCAATTTTTTTTTCTCCGAGGTTGAAGTTTTGAGTTGGGGTTAATATAACTTTTGATTCTCACAGTTTCACTCAACTTTTACTTCGATCCTTATCATTTAATTTTGTCTAATTGAGTTTTTACAATTTTAATAAATTTCGCTTTGGTCTTTGCCTTTAAAACTCTACTTAACACCATTAATATCATTAATAAAGTGACAATAAATAACCACATGTCAAATTCACATGTTGGCATGCCATGTTGTTAAGTTTTGGCCACTTCAATAATGATATTAATAGTATTAAGTGAATTTTCAATGGCATGGATATTGTGATCCTCTTCTAGGTGAGGAAGCCTCTTGAGAGAAAAGGAAACTAAAATGCAAATATTTTTCTCTTCACTTCCCAAGCAAGGTTCTAGATACATATATCCTACTAAACAACTACTAACACACTTAGATCTTAATACAATATCTAATTAACATAACAACTACTAATGAGAAACTACACAATAAGACAAAGGGCCTCTTAGCAATAATAAGAGGATGATAACTGGGCTGAGGCAGTGGTGCTTTGATATAGGCTTAGCAACAAGAGGATAAAGGTTGAGTCATAACATCCCATTCCCCTTGAGAAACACTTGACCTCATTGATGTAGTCATAATGGCCATTGATCTAGGGAGACTATGATAAATAGTCCATGGAATGAAAGCAGAGGCCACAACCAAACCCAAGAAGTTTTGTACTGAAACATAAGCATCAAAAGACAATAATTAAATCAATATGTAGAGGAAATCAACCAAGGTTTGAAACTTCTTGGATCAAATATTAAAATGCCTTCATCAAAACCCAATGAAAAAGCAGAGAAGGTATCACAACGTGACGGCCAGTGAAAAGCCATCGCTTTATGACTTTGGGGCGCGTAAGGGAAAACACAGAGCAAATAGGAGTCGCCACCAATTAATTAGAAGGATAATTGGGATCCTAAAAAAAAGAAAGGAAAACTAGCCCTTGGAACTAGAGGAAGGGTTCGTGTGGGGAAGGTGTTAGGCACCCCACAACATCCATCACTAAGGATGGTTATCCTAAATTGTTCGTGCTTTAAAAATTTTAATTTATTTAAATTACCCCTTTTTATTAATAAAATAATAATGGACAAAGATGAAGAAATAAATAACTAGACCTACCTTACCAAGTAAGTGCCTATGTACCCCGAAAGGGATCAAGGTCAACGTAGTTCGGAATATTTTAACAAATTGATTAGGTGAGGTATATGATCTCAGACCTGGGAATACTAGGACATTAGGGGAATATGAAAGTTCCACTTAAGGCCTGAATGGTGGATTATGACATTGGGGAGGACATACCTCCACTAAATGTTTATAAAACTTTGAGACTTTGGGAATATAAAATTTTACTGAAAGCCCAAGGAAATTTGGACTTTAGTCATCCAAGATGAAATGAGAATGATGATAAAAGTTCTGGTTTTCTCAAATTTGGTGATAACATGGAACCTTTGAAATTGTATTGATAGAGGGGAAATTACCAAGAGTAATGGAGTCAAACTAGGACTTTCCAAAGCATAGGGGTCAAATTTGAGTATTTAGAATATTGAGGGTTATATTGTAATTCTCGAAAACATTGAAATAGAATTTTCAAAAGTATAGGAGTTAAACTGTAATTTTTGAAAGTATAAGGCCAATATATAATTTATACAAAATGGAGGGGCCAATATATAATTTATGCAAATGGTGTGGCCAAAATATAAATGTTTTTAGAAATAATGGGGGCAAAATGAGGTTGATGAATGTGTAGGGGTCAAGTTTTAATCTTCAAAAGATATGGGAGTCCAAGTAACATCTCTGAAAATATTAAAGCAAGATTGACATTTTGAAAACATTGGAACCAGATTGATATTTCTGAAAGTATTTTAACTAAAACCTCCTTTATAAAAGGTATAAAATTTTCTCAAGTTTCACTTTTTCTTGATTGTTTGGCCAGGCCATTGGAGCCATATTGATATTAATTCAATTTGAACTTTCGGGAACACTTTTTGGCATTTATTCAGTTTGGGTCATTGGAACCCCCATTATTCCAGTCATATGAATTTTAGTAACCCAATTGAGAAATCAAAATGCTGAAAACATCCCTCTAGTAATCCACTTACTGGTGATAAACAAGCTGAACTCTGTACTCAAGGTCTGCCCAATAAAATCAAAATGCTTATTGGAATCAAAGCCTAACTAAAAATCACTAGAACCTAAGATTAACTCACAAAAAAAATGTTGGATCCTAGTATTCAAAGTAAAGTGAGGTGAACTAAAATAAGGGAAATCCGTACCACCCTTTTTTTCCAAAATCAAATGTTACTAGAGTGCACTAGGTTAGGATAAGAATATGCAAAACCAAACCAAAAGGACCCATTCATCATACTTCTAGATTATATACAAACCCAACAATATTCAGTATGTGGCAAATTTGACTAAAACCCCTCCGTGGATAGCGATCATGCAATGGCCAATTCATCATCCAAAGCCATTTAGAGGTGCAGCAAACAAAATATAGCATTCAGATTTATGACCCCCAGGCATGATCAATCAGTGTCCTGATCGCAGTTTTTTAGTTTAAATGCTATTCTTGTGCCTATTTAGAGAATCGGAACCCATTCAAGCAACATTACCAGAGAATATCCATATTAATTTCAATATACACGAACATTCATTCTGGAATAGATAACCGCATAATCCCTTCTTATGTACCCCTTTTAGCCAAAATTATTTATTTCGAATTACCAGGAAACTAGAACAGAATTCCCTCCCAACACAGATTTTCTCATGCATCAACATACTCAGCAAGCCAAATTCCCACATACCCCCTGAATTAGCTTTATATAAGTGGCTTAGCTGACTAATGACCACATAAGTGTTACCCTTGACCCCCAAGGTCATCAAAAGACCTCTGAATCAGCTATAGTATAATAAATCTCTAGAACTCATAATCAAATTTGACACAAAATACCCATGAGATGGCCATTCAAATATCATTTCAGAATGTCAGCCATTCTAAAATGAAGCAGATTGTTAAATTCAGGACTTAACATATATCACTAAATTGAGCAAATCAAACAGAAGATACATAATTTACCTAAGCAGAAAGGGAATGGGACATATCATATCATGAATATCTAGGTGGATTTGCCTATCTCAAACCACGGATTATACGTCAAAATAGCAAAGGAATAACAAGAAATAGATGGACCGAAAGTCAAATAAACTCATAAGCTACAAAGGGGAAACGGAAATTATGGTTTGAACCTCGAATGCTAGCCGACAGAGAAGATATTCATTATCCAAACCAAAATAAAACCCCAAAATTCCCCAATACCAAATTCCCGTTCGTACTTGCCCAACGCCAATCTAACCTCCTCAGGGCAATCTTCTTCTCTTTTGAAATTGCTCTCCTTTTGATTCGTCTTCCTCTAACCTCCTCCACTCTCGGCTTCTGTTTCTAGGCCTCCCACTCTTTGGCTCTCTGTCTCTGAAGCTTTTCCTTGGCTCTCTGTTAGGTGTGTATTTCTGTTGGTAGCTCTCTCTGTTCTCGGTTCACTCCCCTTTGTTGATTATCTAGAGCTCCTTTTATAGCCGAGGGAGGATCGTCCCCTTTAATTGATTCCTTTCTCCATGGCGAAGATCAGGGACCGTCCCCTTTAATTGATTCCTTTCTCCACGGAGAAGATTAGGCAATTAGATCACTTCCCGCTTCTCCTTAACAGCGTCAAACGAAGCAAAAAGGGGGATTTCATTCAAGGTTTCCCTGCTCAGATGATGAAAGACGAGATTAATGAAATTCAGGGTGAGAATCATGGCGCGGTTTGGACAAAATCACGGTGGTTTTCAGGCATGCATGACTGCGGTTGAGGAAATTAGATGGGGAAGAAAAGGAAGGCGCGTTTCAAAAGGGGTAAATTGCAGAAATAGAAGGGCGCCGAGGAATTGAGGGGCAGAGATGAGAGGAGCTTGCGGGATAACAAGGGTGATTAAGAAACCGGGGATGAGGTGATTTAGGGGATCTGGGTAGTGGGTTACGGGTCAGGCGGGTTGGGCGGATCTGGGTTAAGCATCGGTTGGGCCTGTCTTTTTTTTTTTTTGGGCTGCTAGAAAAATTGTTTTTGGGCCTTTTGTTAATTCTTTTTTTTACTTCATTTTTTTGTTTTTTTTAAATTAATTAATTAAAAAAATTTATTCTTTTTATTATATTTCTTTTTATCCCATTTGTTATTATTTATTATTTAATTATTTTCATATATCTTTTTGTCTTTTTGTCTCTCTTTTTTTTTTGTCTATTAATATATTTATTATTATTTTTGTTTATTTCTTTATTGTTAATTTTAAGAAATGTCTGGACAAAATTGGGTATTTACAGAAGGAAAAATTAAGAACTAAGGTGTTAGGATTTGGAGAAGAAACAGAGAAAGTTATGGTGTATTTGGGGGGAATGTTGGAGGGTAGATAAAGGAAGCAGGGAGTGACGAGGGGTTTTTGTGTGAGGCGGGTAAGTCTCGAGGTTTGGTGGTCCTAATTGTTGGAAACGTGGATTTGGGTAGGGAAGTTATTGTCATGGATGTTGACGGTCTGTGGGTTGGGAAAGGAGATAGCAGAATAGTGTCCGTAATTAGGTTTTAGTGGGTAGGCATTATGATTTTCATTGAGGGATGTGTGTTTGGGTTTATCGGTCACTAAGGAGCAGTTGACGCTAAGATTTGGGGTGAAAAGGGCCTGGTTTTGATTAGGTTGTAGAGGGTGCTCTAAAAATGGAGTGATGGTTTTTAATGATATGCGTGAATCACGGGATTGGGGTGGGTATGGGGAAGATTAGGAACTTGCGAAGACAAGGGTTGACGAAGGGGTTGTGAATAGGGGAGAAGGGCTTGTGGGTTAAGGGTTTGTTGAGGGATGGTTGCAGTGGGTAGCAGAGTGCTAAGGGGTCAGTGACGAAGGGATTGGTGCTGAAGGAATGAATATGAAAAGTTGTATTATGGGATTTAGGGGGTTGTTGAGTGGGTTCAAGAATTGGGTTTAGAGTTGTCGGTGAGAAGGGGGTTGCATTGTTGGTGGTAGCAGGGAGGTGGTAAGATCCCTCTAAGCTGGGTTTGGAGGTGAAATCAATAAAGGGATGGAGCTGGGATGAAGGTTAGCGTGCGCTACCAAGGGACTGGTTGCCATGGGAGGAAGCTTGGAGGTTAGGTGGTCGAGTTGGTGATTGATTAAATGATAGTTGTCCAGCAGTTAGGAAAAGACGTCTTCCCATAGGATGTTGCCAGTGATAATGGTCAGTGAGTCATCTGCCATGGAAGACAGATGAAGCTTGATGAAAGCACCAGATGTTGTGATCCTCTTTGAGGTGAGGAAGCTAGCTTTGAAGAAAAGGAAACTAAAATGGAAATATTTTCTCCTCTCTTCCAAAGCAAGGTTCCGAGTACATAGATCCTACTAAACAACTACTAACACGTTTAGGTCTTAATACAATATCTAATTAATGTAACAACTACTAATGAATAGAGCTGGCAAAATGGGCCAAGCCCAATGGATCAACTCAAAAAAGCCCAAAAAATAATAGGGTTGGGTTTCAAAATAAGTGGCTTGAAAAAATTCAGGCTTATTTAGCCCAGTGATATTGGGCTGTAAATTTTTTTTCAGAAATGACCCTCTAAAACGACGCCGTTTTAGAGGGTTCAGAATCCTAATTTACCCTCCAAAATAACGCCGTTTTGGAGGGCATAAAATCCCTAAAATTTGCAAGGGCCGTGTTCCACTTCCATCCAGACTTCTAGTTACAACTTTCCCCCCCGCGTTCCAGTTTCGGTTTCCCCCTTGTGGCCGCATTCCAGTTCTTCCGTTGAGTGATACCGGAAGTCTCGTCTCCCGCCACTGTGAACTAGCTGTAACCTGACTGAACAGGAGTTTCCCTGCTGCGTTCCAGATGCTTCTCCCCCGATACTCTACGCAACAGGCTGCCGGCTACGTAAGTTGGTTTTTCATTTATAATAATTTAGTTTTGTGAACAAAAACACAATAATTAAGCAGTGTGTGTGAGGCATGGTTTGATTTCACCGATTGCTTATTGGACCATAAGTAAAAGTGTAGTATCCCTACACGTTTATTAAACTCAGCCTCCAACATTGATTTCTAGATGATGAATTTGTCCCAAACATGTCCCTTAAGTGATCATCCAACCAATCCAATTCCCCAAAAAGTCTTAGACAGATACAATCTATAAGAAAAATAATAAACTATTTAACCAAACACCTACTATTAAGTTAAAAGATATAACTATTCTTTAAGGTATAATATTTTGTACTTAATTACACAAATCCAAATATTATGTTTTTATTATGACTTAACCTCATATCTGAGTTTTTGTCACAAAACAATTTCTATTATATCTTTGCCAATACAAGCTAATTAATATAAGCATGTCAAATATATATTTTTAATAAAATTTATATTAACATGTCTATCTATTTTTATAAACTAATTACACTTAAGAATTTCTCAATTTTGAGTTCCTTAACTAATTAAACCTAGCATTAGTTGTAGGCAATTGGTTGAGGGAACCTAAGCATGGTTGTCCATCATTTGGGACATATAATTGAAGTTATAAGAGCCAATTAAAAAGGAAGAGATCTAACAAACGTTAAAGTTTAAACTTTTATGTCCCCAGAGCTACCTTTGTTGAAAATTGAAATAGACATATAAAGCATATGTAATGGCTTCTAAGTGGAAAGACGTTAAAGTAATGCTAGCTATAACATCCTAGCTAATTGAAGACCAAAATGGTGAATTACCCATTATAATTCAAGACAGTAAAAAAATTTTTTTTGAATTTTTGTGAATTGTCCTAGACTCCATTATAAAGCTCATTTTATATATATATATTGATTGATTCAAAATATAAACAAAATAGAAAATAGAGGTAATAGTAAAATTACCAAGAGAAAAGTCGAAGAGATAAATATACAAAAGTATTGTATTAAATTAAAATATTGTAGTACAAAAGAGTAATTACAGTAAAGTAAAAACACTTACAAAATATTGTATGGAGAAGGAAGAAGGCAAGAAAGCTCGAAAGATTACAAGTGTTTAAAGCTTAAAATCTAAAAGAGCTCTGATTGCTGGTAAGATCCCTTCGAGTGTAGCATTTGGGGCCTTTTATAGGCTGAGGAGCAGACTTTAGAGCCTCTAGAATCCGTTGCGGACTTCAAACGCTTTCGAATTCGTGTACTGTTTCATAAAGTTTTCTTGTCCTGTAGCGTCACATGCATTACTGTTTGATAAAGCGGGTGTGTCTGGTAGTGTCCTGTAGCGTCACATGCATTACTATTTGATAAAGCAGGTGTGTCTGGTAGTGTTGTCGGTGCCTTTGGTTAGTGTAACACGTGATTATTGCTAGTCGAATTGTGATTGATTCGCTAGGTCGATACCAAAACAGTCATCCTCGTTGAGAGGGGTAAAATCTGAGATGGCGTCATCTTGGTCATCATCTCCAATAGAAGTTACCGTATCAGAGAGTGCCTTTAATTTTTACAAAAGTTCTTTATCAGTTTTGGCTACAGTGATGCTAGCGGCAATCTGAGATCTTGTAGCTAAAAATTGGCTTTCCGTTTGGAGAGCTATTTTTGTGATGTGTTGTGAATTGTTGGATAACCATTTTTTTGATTGCTTCCTGATTGATAAGATTAAGATTAAACTCAATCCACCATTTAATACTGATGTCTCGACCTACCC
>JASKGM010007241.1:0-10203 GCA_034509205.1 Ceratonia siliqua | reverse complement strand
TTCATAATCATATTTTACATAATATGAAATTTGAAATGACAGTATATCCAATAGTACTTTAATCAAAGTATAATTTCCTATGATCCATCAATATATAGGGAAGAACCTAAACTGAGAAAACAGTGTTCCCGCTCCAGAGGATAAATCCCAACTGGAGGGTAACCCGATCCTCACCTTCAGGAACTGCACTCACCGAAGGGAAACTAAATTTCCTGTTCTCTTCCGAGCATTCTCATCCGGAGGAACCATTCACAATAACACTCAACCTTCTGTCAGGAACCACACTCACTGACAGAAGTACCCTTTATCAGGAACTGCCCTCAACTGATAAAGGTTGCGACCTAGGTGCACCTAGTGGTTCTACCACCACTCTATTACGGATCCCAAATTACAGTTCTAAATTACTTTCATAGTACTTGTACAATTCAGACTTTCAAAATATCAAAGTTCATATACTTTTCATGCTATAGACAAAATAATAAATTTACATATAAATATATATTACTTTCCTCAAAACATACTCAAATAACATCATTTATCCACAAGATAAATTTTAATAATTCATGCATCAAGGGGTAAGTAAGAATCCACTCACATTGCTAAATTTTGAGACTTAATTATAAAGCTCTAATATTTCTACTTTAAGACAGGGTTGTTTCCAATGGGTTGGTTTCTGACAAGCCTATATACCACCATATAAGCACAATCCATTAGTACGCCAAATCTATCGCTACTTTTCTGTTAGGACTCTAATAACTAGAAAGTATTTAACTAGCAAAAAATGTGATTTCTAGTCCCACTATACTTAAACAAGAGTTATACCATAGTTTACTTCCCAAATTCTCAACCATTAAAGGGATTACAACTTCACATATATATATATACATAATGAAATGTTTCCCTTGTACAGTCAAACTTTCTAACGTGAATTTAGCTAGTAATTTGCAACCTCAGAAGTTATAGAGTCCAAAAGATACTTTGCTGACTTAGAAAACATGAATTTGAAACTAAACTTCCTCTCTGGCATTTTAACAAACACTTGGTGTGCATTCTGAAATTTGAGTTTAAATGGCCCATTATAGTTCATGAATTTGGGCAAGAAGTAAAGGATTGAAAATTTCCAATTGATTTAGTTCTATAGAGCATTAAAATTGCTTTACCTATTAAAAGAACGGCTTTGCAAAAATTTGTTCCTCTCTCCCACGGCTAACACGTTACAGTGAGGGAGGTCTCTTGCCCAATTCTGGAAAATTCTCCCTTGATCAGTAATCAAGTTTCTGAAATTGCCATAGCTCTTTATTTGATTGTTTTAGCAGAAGGATGGGAAAAAAAATGGTTAGAAGCACACTTACACCAAGAAAACGCAGGAGCCTTACGGAATCTCAACAAAGTGTCACTCCAAGGTCAACTCACGGTGGCTGGGATGGAGGCCAACAGCTAGTGGGTGGCGGACAGACGGCGGTGACGGAGGGTGGCCGATGTTTGGCTGAAATTTCCGAGCGTCACAGCAGAGGAGCAACAGCGCGAGAGGGAGAGCTTTTTCTTTGCTGGAGCGCCGCGGGTGGGGGAAAATTTCAGTCTGCAGAGAAGGGGGCACCGAATAGGGGGTTTATAAGGATTATAAAATTATTTTTTTTAATATTTTTTTTATTTTTTTTAAAGGATGGCATTACAAGTTATATCCCCCTTAAAGAGAAATTCATCCTCCTCGAATTCTAAGAAAAATACTAAGATTCATTCAGTAAGGGAACGTACCGAACAAGAATGGGTATTTCTCTTTCATGAGGGCTTCTGATTCCTATGTCACATTCTCTTTCCCATGGCGTTCCCAGATCACCTTCACTGATGGGTATTCCTTGGATCTAAGCTTTTGGACTTGGTGGTCAACGATCGCCACAGGTCGTTCCTCGTATGCCAACTGAGGACTTATCTCTACTGGCACGTCTGGTAAGACATGGGTATTATCCGGGACATACTTTCTTAGCATGGAGATGTGGAACACAGGATGTACCCCTGATAATGCTGGTGGCAAGGTAAGTCTGTATGACACTGATCCAATTCGCTGTGTGATAGGAAACGAACCAATGAACTGAGGTATTAACTTACCTCGCCTACCACAACTCATCACTCCCTTCATCAGAGACACTTTAAGAAAAACCTAATCACCCACTTGAAATTCGAGTTCTCTCCTTCGCTTATCAGCATACGCCTGTTGCCGACTCTGAGCGACTAAAAATTTCTCACGAATGCCTTTTACTTTCTCTATGGCGTCCATTACTAGGTCTGGCCCAAGCAACTTAATTTCCCCAGTTTCAAACCATCCCACAGGGGATCTGCATTTACGCCCGTACAATACTTCAAATGGAGCCATCTAAATACTGGAGTGGTAGTTATTATTATAAGTGAACTCGATGAGCGGTAAATACTTTTTCCAACTACCCTCAAATTCCATAACACAGGCTCGTAGCATGTCTTCTAACACATGAATTGTCCTTTCGGACTAACCATTGATCTGCGGGTGAAAGGCAGTACTAAAGTGAAGTTGAGTCCCTAAGGTTTCTTGGAATGACTTCCAAAATTGTGCCGTGAATTGAATACCTCGATCAGAGATTATGGACAAGGGTATACCATGAAGAGACACAATCTTGTACAGATATAACTGTGTATACTGTGGAGCTGCATAAGTAGTCTTCACTAGTAGGAAATGTGCGCTTTTTGTGAGTCTGTCCACAATCACCCAAATCGAGTCATACCCTCTAAGGGTTTTGGTAACCTCGTTAAGAAATCCATGGTAATATGCTCCCACTTCCATACTGGAATCACCATTTTCTGGTGTAGCCCAGCAGGCCTCTGGTGTTCTGCCTTAACCTGTTGACAAGTCAAGCAATGAGAAACAAACTCTGATATATCTTTCTTCATTCCATTCCACTAATAATGAATCTTCAAGTCATGGTACATTTTATTACTTCCTGGATGCATAGCATAGGAAGACGAGTGGTCGCAGTCCATTATCTATTTCCTCAGTTCATTCACCTCCAGTACCCATAACCGATTTCTTTAAAACAATACCTCCTGCTTATTCAGTGTGACACTAGTATCATCTTCTGACTTCGCACTCTCTAATAATTTAGCCCTATTAGGATCGTCTGCCTGAGCAGTTTTAATCCGTTCCACCAAGGGCGACTGTACCTGTATGCCAACTAAAAGTACATCGGATGGAGCTATTTGTAATTCAATCCCACTGTTCTCCAAACCTTGTAACTCACGAATCAGGGGCCTACGGCCAGCTTCAATGTGTGATAAACTACTACCAGACTTCCTACTGAGCGCGTCTGCCACTACATTAGCCTTACCTGGATGATAAAGGATAGAGCAGTCATGATCCTTGATCAACTCCATCCACCGATGTTGTCTCAGATTTAAATCTTTCTGTTTGAAGATGTATTTCAAACTCTTATGATCGGTATAGATCTCACAAGTCTCGCCATAAAGGTAATGCCGCCAAACTTTCAATGCAAACACAACAACTGTCATCTCAATATCATGGGTAGGGTAGTTTTATTCATACTTCTTGAGTTATCTCGAGGCATAGGCGATAACCTTGCTTTTCTACATTAATACACAGCCCAGCCCGATCCGAGACGCGTCACAGTAAACAACATACCCACACTCACTCTCCGGTAAGGTCAAGATCGGTGTTGTAGTCAAATGTTCCTTTAACTTCTGAAAACTATCCTCACAGGCTGACATCCATTCAAACTTCACATTCTTCTGAGTCAGTTTTGTCAAAGGAGTAGCTATGTACGAAAAATCCTTCACAAAACGACGATAGTACCCTGCTAGGCCTAAAAAGCTACGGATCTCAGTCGGTGAAGATGGTCTGGGCCAATTTCTAACCGCCTCCACTTTCTTTGAATCTACATGAATCCCTTCCTTGGAGACTACATGTCTTAGGAAGGCTACTTCTGAAAGCCAAAATTCATACTTCGAGAATTTGGCATACAATTTATGTTCTCTCAAGGTTTGTAATACCATTCTCAAGTGCTAATCATGCTCTTCTTCACTTCTAGAATAAATCAGAATGTCGTTAATAAGGACGATAACGAACAGATCTAGAAACGGCCAGAATACTCTGTTCATAAGGTCCATTAATGCAGCAGGGACATTAGTCAACCCAAATGATATCACTACAAATTCATAGTGCCCATATCTAGTCCTGAAGGCTGTCTTAGGTATGTCACTATTCTGAATTCAGAGCTGATGATACCCTGAACGCAGATCTATTTTAGAAAAGCACTGCGCTCCTTGCAGTTGATCAAACAAGTCGTCTATTCTGGGCAAGGGGTATTTATTCTTGATGGTAATCTTATTCAACTGTCTGTAGTCTATACAGAGTCTCAGTGATCCATCCTTCTTCTTCATAAACAACATCGGTACCCCCTATGGAGATATATTGGGACGAATGAACCCTTTTTCTATCAACTCCTGTAGCTGTACTTTCAACTCCTTAAGCTCACCAGGAGCCATCCTGTATGGAGGAAGTGATACTGGATTGGTTCCCGAGTGAGTGTCGATACAGAATTCAATTTCCCTCTCTGGTGGGTGACTTGAAAATTCCTCTGGAAACACATCAACAAAGTCCTTTACTACTGAAACTTCTTCTAATCGGGGTTTTGGACTTTCAGTATCATGAACGAAGGCTAAGTAAGCTTCACCACCCTTCCTCAATAACTTCTGTGCTCCCAGGACAGAAATGAGCTTAGTGGAGATTTTACTTCTGTCTCCTTGAATCATAATCGGTTCTTTCCCAAATAAACTGATTTTCACTATTTTATCAAAACAGTCCACCACTGCATGATGGTTTGCAAGCCAATCCATCCCCAAAATCACATCAAACCCGTGGATAATCAGAACAGTCAAATCCATTGACAGTGGTTTACCATAAATAATGAGTGAACAGGACTTCACTACGTCAATAGCAGTTAATGACTCTTGCAGAGGTGTAGATACCTCCAGTGGGTACTTTAGTGGATCGACTGACTTCATCAATCGTGATAACAGATAAGCAGAAACAAAGGAGTAGGTCGCTCCAGGGTCAAACAATACAAATACCGAAATTGATTCAAGTAATAAAGTACCTGTGACGACGACGTTTAAAGCCATAGCGTCCTGTCTGGTCAGAGCAAATACTCGGGCCTGGGCTCCAGGACCACCACTACGGCCTCGACCTGCCATCCCTCTACCTACGCCCCTGATGGGCTGGACAGGGTACTGAGCTGATGCCATGGAGGATTGTTGTACTGTATTCGGAGCTGTTGAGTTAGCGCCACCTCTAGAGGGTGTCACCTGCACTGAGCATTCTCTCCAACCATGATCTGCCTGACCACATCTGAAACAAGCACCTCTCACTCCACGATAAACACCGGTGTGGAACCTACCACATGTACCACACGTAGGTGTGTGAGGTCGGTTCCTTTTAGAAGAGTAGTTACCAGAAGTCGGCTGGTGAGGGCGTCGGTCAGAACGCTGAGATGGATATATGTTTGACGTAGCAGGCACTTTCGGAGGACAGGATTCAGATCTAGCCCGCTTCTTACTACTATAAGTGTTATCTGTGTGGCTGTTCTCCTTTAACAAGTTTTCAAATTCAGTAGCCCGATTATACACCTGCTCATAGGTGCTATCATCGGTGGCATGAACCGCACTGTAGAAGTAAGTTCCCAATCCCTGTACAAAGCGTCGAACTCTCTCTCTCTCATTAAGAACATCATAAGGTGCGAACTGAGAGAGTCGCAGGAATCTGGCAGCATACTCGGAAACAGATATCTCTCTGGTCTTCCGTAAGGAGAGGAACTCATTGGCCCTGGCTTGTCTCTCTCCTTCAGGAAGGAACTGTTGCAGAAATGCAATCTTGAAGGAATGCCAAGCATTCTCCAGTTCCTCCAGCGGTCCCTCGCCTGCCATACTCGGAACCAATCTGTCGCAGAACCATCTAACTAAAGCCCTACAATTCTCACAGCTACTGATTCAGGGCAATCAATTATCCTCCATAAGTTCTCCACATATTCTAGGAACGGCTTAGGATCAACTGCTGATTCCACTCCTGAAAACCGAGGGGGTTTCATCTTCTGAAACTCTGGCAGAAAGTTGCAGAGAGTAGGAACCATCACAGGTACTGACGAAGTAGGGACAGCTGAGGCCACTCGAACACTTATCGGTGGAGCTGGTGCATTTGCCTAAGTAATCACAATGACTAAGGTACGAAGGGCCTGCCGTATCTCCTACGCCCATTCAGGAACTGTTGCCTGAGGTGGAGGAACAGAAACAGGCGCAGGAGTACTCTCAATCTCCTCTGGTGGCGGATGAATTCTGGGTCTTCCTCGGCCCCTAGGTCTACCCCGACCCTTAGGTACAGTCACGGGTCTGGTGGAGGCTCCTTCAGACGCCTCGTCCTGTCCTAGGCTAGTACGGGCTCGAGTTTTCAGAAGCATTGTCCTAAAAGAAAAAGGAACATAAAAGTCTTAGTTGATAGGCAATTGTTTATTGAATAGCACTAATTATAATATCATTAAGTATTGATGGAGTACTTTAGGTTAGGTTTTAACAGACTGACTAATGATAAGTGCTCCCGGGCGCACCTACCACCAGTGGGGTCTGCCGTTTCCCGTAGTGGACTTGTTGGAAACTTCTATATGCCCTAATCACATGCTTAGACCATGCTCTGATACCAACTATGTCACGCTTCATTTTAAGACACGTGACCGGCGTAGGGAATTGCCCTTAAAGTAATTACCTACCAGTCTAAAATACTAATACAATCAATGACATTCCAATCATTCTTAAATGAGTAATAAAGCTGAAATATCATTTCATAAAAATAGTTCTAAGTTAAACATTTATTAGAAATTTCGGCATGATTTTCCTTGAAATATGGACTATCTCAGGATACAAATCTGCAAAACAGTAAGGTGGACATACCAACTATCATTCAGAAGTCTCAGTGGCTTATTAAAAAAATAATAAATAATTCATTATGAACTGTATATTCAAATTATATAAAATTATACAATCAAAACAAAAAAAAGACAATATGAATAGAGACACAATTCACCACAAACAGATTTAATTGAACTAGTGGAAAACGACGTAAGTGCTTACCTATATTCATCTCATTAAATTTTCCATTTATTTTTCCTCGATCGTTTTATATTCATTCGAACGAAGTCTGGCAGATTCCGGACCGCCTACCTTTCTGATTTTTGTATAGAAAATTGATAAGATGCTAAATAGAATGTAAGCCACGAACATTAAATGACAATGTTAGAGCTTTCATATGAGAAGTGTGACTAGTAATTGTTGGTATTTTTTTAATATTAAATATTAGTTGATTTAAATGTTGAAAGTTTAAATTTTTTTTATGCTAAAATATTATTTACCAATAAAGAAAGTGTGATCATTAACCTTTAGTCATAAAGAAAAACTCAACTGATAAAAAAGGAGGAAAAGGACCATTTAAGAGAAAAAAATATTATTTAATGTCTATTAAATTATTAAATTCTCACACGTGTTTTGAGTACAAAATTTTCAAATTGTGTCGTATATTATTCACTTTTTTTTAAAAAAAATTATTCAATTATAAAGGTAATTATTGTGTTAAAAATTATTATTTTTTGCTTATATAGATATCAAATTCTCATGTAATATTTATTCATTTTTTTATCCTTAATAAAAATAATTATTGTTATAAAAATAATAATTATTCTGTGAATAACTATTTTTTTATAAAGAATAAAAAAGATAAATAAAATAATAATAATATTCATATATTATTTTTTACACATTTATTATATTTTACTTTTAATTTTTGATATATTATAAAATAACAATAATGATAAATTAAGGTAAATAATAAATAATAATAATAATATATATAAAAAATATAAAAAAAGTTATATAAGTACCATTACTAAAAAAAATTATGTAAATATATATGATATCATTTTAACACGTATGAATTTAGTATTATAATCAACACAAAATAATAACCTTCCTAAAAGAAACACCCAATTCTAAAATAAAAAAAATAAAAGGTTGGACTATTGAAACTGAATAAACTTATAATTTTAATCTAATTCTATTCTTAAAAATTAATTTATAAAAAAAATTATCAAAATTTATATTTTATATTTAATTTTTTTTAATAATGTATGACTTTCTAAAGAGTCACATCTTTTTTTATTTTTTTTTTATTTTTTTATTATTTTTATTATTTATAATTTTTTTAATATTTTAAAATTAATTAATTATTTTTATATTATATTATTTTTTAAAATTAAAATTTTTTTTATTCTTTATACTATTTATTCGTAATTTTTTATTATTTATTTATAAGTTAAAAAATTTTTATAAAATAAAAAAATATTTCAAAAAATTTAAAAAAAATATATCATATAAAAATAATTAATTAATTTTAAAAAGAAAAAAAATTATAAATTAAAAAATTAAAAAAAATTTTAACTTAGTTCAACGCAAGCGCTTACCCATATTCATGTCATTTCGCACTATAAAAGCCGTTTGTTTTCTGCCAAAGTGCATAGACGCCTTGGCGAAGTGAGGAACAAGCAAGTGGTTCTAAGGGACTTCGTCTCTGGTTTTCCAAAAGAATCCGACTTTGATGTGGTTGAAGGTGCCATAAAATTGGAGTTGCCGGAGGGTTCCAATCAAATTCTGCTCAAGAATCTCTACTTATCCTGTGATCCCTTCATGCGAAACCTGATGAAGAAGACAGATTTGCCGGGATTCGGTTCCTATACCCCTGCCTCTGTAAGTCTTCCTCTCTGTACCAGCCCCTTTTACTCAACCAAAAATATTAATTTTGAAAATTAATTTTATTTATTTTTGTGTTTATTTCAATAAGAAGTTTAGACTTTAAAGTAAAAAAAAAAAATTCTTAGTACTAAAAAATATTATTTAATTTTAGTTGCAAAGAATTCTTTTTTAAGAAAAATGAAAAGTTGCTTCTTAGACATATTTCTTAACCATTGTTTTAGAACTTGTTTGCCCTAGTTGCTAGAAAAAAACGTTTCCTTAAATTTTT
The DNA here is from genome assembly GCA_034509205.1 of Ceratonia siliqua. NCBI lineage: Eukaryota > Viridiplantae > Streptophyta > Magnoliopsida > Fabales > Fabaceae > Ceratonia > Ceratonia siliqua. Next base: position 1,106 of record JASKGM010007241.1, on the reverse strand, counting down.
ATTTATTGCCCTAGTTGCTAGAAAATCTATTTTGCTAAAAGTTATTTTAAGTAAAAGAAATACATTTTTTTTAAGATAACATTGCTCATATATTATTAATATATATTTTTCATTTTCATTTTATTTGTAATTTTTTTATATAATTTTAATAAAATTACAATAAAAAATTATTTTAAATTTAATATTTATAAAAAAATAAGAATTCTTAATAATATATTTTATAATTTTAAATTTAATTTTAATAAAAAATTAATTTTTAAAATTTGTGATGAAGGATTTTATCCAAACATAATATAAATTTTTTTTATATAGTAATTTTACTAAAATTATTTTTATATTTAAATAATATAAAATTTTTTTAATAAAATTACTTTTACATAATTACATTAAAACATCAAATATTTATTTTTTTTAAAATTAATATTTATATTTAAAATATATACTAAAAAATATAAACTTATTTAAACACTCAATAACTCATTTGAATGTGTTTATATTTTTTTATAAGTCTTTTAAATAGAAGTGTTAAATTAAAAAAATATATTTAATATTTAAATATAATTATATAAAAATAATTTTATTAAAAAATATATATTTATTATGTTTAGATATAAAAATATAAAAATATTTTTAGATAAATAAAATTTTTAAAAATATCATAAAATAATAATTTAAAAAAATTTATAATTATATTTATTGCTTTCTAATTGTTTTTGGCAAAAGTGATGATTTTTTACTTTAAAAAAAATAAAAAAATTATTTTTAAAAAAATTGTATTTCAGATTAGCCTAATCAAATGATTAATGGAGTTGCTTCTTTTTTTTAAAAGAAAAGGAACTTTTGATTAGAGCTGTCAATCGGGCCGGCCCAGCCCAGCCCAGCCCAGCCCAGCTCGGCCCGTTAGGGCCAATGCTATAATCGGGCCGGTTCAGGCCGGCCCAGATTTAATTCGGGCTGACATATTGTTAGCCCAACCCAGCCCATCGGGCCATCAGGCCAGCCCAGTCTTAACATAATTATCAATAATTTTTAAAATATAATTAAAATATTTATTTTTATACTAAAAATATGAAAATAATAAATAAAATATGAAATATATATATATA
>JASKGM010007240.1:0-10205 GCA_034509205.1 Ceratonia siliqua | reverse complement strand
AAATGTTTCAATTCATCTTTTGCATTTTATTGCTTGCTAATCTTGTGTTGATTCCTCTATTTGGTTGATTTGGTTTACTTTGAGGCATTGAATGAAATCTTACTATGATGTTGAGTTATAGGATTATGGATTTCAATGGTGACTCAATAGAGAAGTTTTTCAAGTTATGAACATAATCTTTTACTGCATTATAGTTACTTTCTAACATAGTGTTGTCATTGATTTGGTTTTTAGAGATGGAATTCATGATTTGAAAATGGGGGAATTTAACCTTAAACTTGATTTTGAGAAATTTGGAGTTTTATATTGTTATATCTTTCAATTAGGGATTTGATGTTATAATTCTTAATTGAGTAATGATTGAGTTAAAACATGAACCAAAGTGTTGAATCTAATCAATGGAAACCCAAAGCTTTGCTATCTCTTTATCCTTATTCCAATTCCATTTACTTGCACATTTTAGATAATCTTGTTATTTTCTTGTTCCTTTTTCAATTCTTCAATTTTATTTCCTTTAAGTGTTATTCTTGTAGTGTTTCCTTTATCTTCCTATGGATTGATACCCCATTCTATACCACTATAATCGCATAGTAGTTTTGGGCATAATCACAAGTAGTGTAAGGATAAACATTCTACCCTCTATGAAAGGAAATGGACAGGTCACTTCTAGCTTCTGCTCTCATCTAATAAACTACTTGAACCATGATCTCATCTTAGACTTTTTTTAGTTTACAATGCCATTATCCATCCACTTTTCACGTCATCTATACCCATCAACGAGTTTCTCTTCATCATCATTGGTCGTCAAACCATCACATTTTTTAGCCTTTTCCCACTGCATTCTGTAACAAGTATTACGCTCAATAGTTGGATGTCTACTCTAATCCACACTTAATAGAGGATTCATATGTAAAAATGAACATGCTGCAAGCCCTCAAGGAAGAAGCATCAACCTATTTCCTCTCTTCAACTCTTTTCCACTCAGTGATATCCAAGAAGTTCTTGACTCTGACTTTGCTTTAAAAATAGAACTTTTCCTAACTTAACATCATCAAGGGTCCTCCGAATCTTCTTCTTTCTCTTTCGCTTAAAACTAATTGTTGCATCACCAACTGCATCCACGTTGTCATCATGGTCAATAATAACATTCTGATGAATATCAGTACTAACTTCACCACAAGTTCCTTCTTTCTTAATTAGGATAGAACACTTCATAGGTGAAGACTTCTGTTTGTGGTTCTCCATCACCGGGTCATATGGGTATGTTTCCCGCCTATAGACAACCACTTCCTCCAGCAAATCAAGAGAAACTCTCTCTTGCTCACCTTCATTACCATCAATCTTTCGAGATCCCACATAAACAACATTGATATTAGAAGCAAAACCATCCTTCAGCTGCATCAGCCTTGAATCTTCATCTTTCTAAAGATACTCATCATAAACAGGTTCAGGTATTTCTTCTCTTCTTTTTCTCCTTGTGCTGCTTAGTTAGCCATTCCAGTTTTGTGGAATGGGTTAATCTTTATCGATCCCCGCTAGGAGCTCCAAGAGGTTTGCATAATTTAAAGCTCGGCCAACATCATTTGCAGGGTGGCGTGAACTTGGTTAAAGCTAGACTCATGCCACACCAAGACCTCATTAACCTCGTTTCGAAACTCAGTGTTTGTTTTGCTATGTGTGTCCATGGTAAAAACCTTGCTCTGATACCAATGATGTGTATAATTTCTAGGAAGTGAGGGAAATGGAGGAAGTGTTGCATCTAATTGTTTGTCCTAAGTGTTTATAGTACAAGGGAGGTTTTAAAAATTTTTAAAAATATTCAAGCTTTTAAATAGGTGGAAACAAAACACATAAACAAATAACTCATGGCTAGAAAGAGAAGTAAAATAGATAAGAATTTCACATACCCCTTGGAGTCACTTTAATCTTATAGTATACTTCCTAACTAAGCATACTAACTGCCTATTCTTTTGGAAGCACCAATCCACATAACCTACAATGAAGAAAGTGATTGGAATAAACAAAAGATGAAAAAAAATAATTGATAGCTTTCAAAATAAATTAGAAAGTCTTCTCCTTTATTCCTCTTAGTATGGCGTGAAGAACTTTATAGTGGCACACCAAAGAATTCAATTTTTCTCTTTCTCAAATTTTCACATGTACGGCCACAAAAGGAAGAGGTTACCTATATTTAGTATGCTAACCCTAGGTCATATGAGAGCATTTGAGTATAATTCAAAAATACAATCCCTAACCATTAGAGATTCACATGCTTACTAATGGAGAATATTAGATAATCAAATTATCTAATGATTTATCAATTAATAATCACATGATTAATTTTGATAAGAAGATATTTTATTTAAAATTAAATAAAACATGGGTAACTTTCTAATTGTCATACTTGAATTAAAAATTCAAATAAATAGATTTTACATAATTGAATTCCTTTAACTTAGTTAGTTTCCTAACAAATGTATATTACCTAATAAATTAAAACTCTTTAATTTCCAACCTTCATTCACTTAGAAAACTAGGATAATTAAGAGGGAATATATTTGACCATGTCAAAGACCAATTCTCCTCATTTGACCATACACCTCTCCATCACATTGGTAGGAGGTTGTTTCACAAGTTTGAGCAATTCAAATTTTACAACAATATTAGGATAAATAAATAATTAAATTAATTTTATCATAATAAAATGCTATAGCCAAAATTCATAATTAAATGTTATTTAATTTTATTGTAATAAACTTCTTCAAATTAAGTATTTGAACAATTCAAATATTAATTTAAAATAGTTAAACCAAAAATAATTACTAAGATAAATGTTGTGTAAATTGAGACGACACTTGTATTAATTAAGAAAAACATTTATCTTAAAATTTTATTGTCTAATTAAAACAACACTTGTTTAAATTAGACAACTAATGTGAGAATTATTTTTGTCTCTTTTGTGACAAAAATGTTTTTCACATTTTCAAGCATGATTAGGACAACATTTGTCCTAAAATAACTCTTTGTCTAAATTAAGACAACTATTGTCTTAATAAAGACATTAGCTAAATTGCTATCAATTAACTTAATCTTAAATCTATTCTAACTTAATGTGGATTGACTTCCCCAAAGTTAAGTGGGGAATCCGTTTAGACATAGGAATTTCAAACTTTAATAAATTTGAGATTATTTAATCTTATTAAAATAATCCAATTTTATTAATCATGCAGTCATTTCATCAAAGACTCATGTTTGCACTCTTAATAATTCCTAAAATTACGAGAAGTCAATGTTGAACATTAATTTATCCAATTTGCAAACCTAGTGTTTATAAACCCTCATAACCATTTATTGACAGAAGGTAAAATTATCATTTTACCCCTTATGTCAATTTTGTCCCTTAGTCTCAAATTTCATCTGATAAATTACCAGATAATCTTTTAGAACTTTTCTAAAATTATCTCAAAATGATGAGTAACTAATTCATCATTTCACTGGACCTAGATATGTCAATTGTTTTCCTGAAATCATCATAATTGATGTAATGCTACGAACTCCAATTCTTGGATCTATGTTTCTTGATGTTCACTTCTACTATGATCCCAACAAACAGAGTCTTGATCAGTGTCACACAATTGTCATGCCTATAGTATATCAAAGATAATAATGGTCATGGGTATGAGTCCAAAATCCATCAGAATTTTGGTTCTGCCATTAGCCGATGCAATGTGTGTGAGTTCAAGTTCAAAGCAATAGTATTAACTTGCACTTGTATCTCACTTTATTCCATTTCATTCAATAATGTCATTACCTTAAGTCTACTACTTCAATGATTTGAGATTCATCATTCCTTTTGAAAAGAATATCATTCTTTCTATAAAGGTAATTCGGTCACTACAGTCTTAATTGAACAGAGTAACCATCTCTATTTAGTGATTGTGAATATTGTGTTAAATTCTTCCAAAGATACATATCTCCTATTATATAACCCTTATGCAAATGCATCTTGGTTTATTAGAATATAGGAACCTTAATAGTTAAAAAATAAATCTTACATAAATAAACTCTTTATTTATTAATATAAAATGTATTTAAATTAAATTAGGGAATACAACTTATTTTTCGAGGCAACCTATTCCCAACAGGAAGAACCAAGAAGAACAGAGGAGGAGAGTAGAAAACAAAGGAAGTTGAGGATTATATTTCTACATATGTCATATAACAGCCAAATGAATACATATTGAGGAAATACAAAATGTGATCAACATAACATAATGCGAGAATTAAGGATAACACAATCAAAAGAGCAGAGCCCCAGAGATCCTAATTAAAAACAAGCAACTGTTATGACTTCTTTAAAAACAACGAACTGCCACCATCTTAGCAAGCCTATTGTGACATTGCTCAAAGGTGGCCTTATTGTACAATTCATGTATCACTATCTTTGATGTGCAGCAGCTCAAGAAATATTCCTTGCATTTTTTTCTTTCAATGAAATATTGAATTTGTCAAAGGAAGTGTGGAATAGAATATTAAATTGGGATGGAGATCGTGGGAGTGTGAAATAGTGAAGCCACAGAAGTGGTGGAATGCAGTTGTGGGAGTTGGACAATGGGGGTGGGGGAAGGGGAAATGTTAAGGGAGAAGGAGTTAGGTAGGGTTATAGGATACTAGGTAGAGAAGGTAAAGGGGGTGGGTAAGGGAGAGCAGTCAATTGTTTGACTTTTTTAATAAATGCTTAAATGGTAAATGGGGTAAGTCATTTAGAATTTTAACTAGTTGAGTTATCTTAGCCTATTATATATATGTATTAATTATATTTTTATATTTTATATATCACATATAAAATAAAAAATTTTCTTGCAATTTCAAGTTATGCTTTTTATGCTTTATAATTTCAAATTATTGAATATTGTATAAATTTGACTTTGATGTTTTATAATTTCAAGTTATTGAGTTTTTTTTTAATTTTTTTATATAAAACAAGGTCGGCCCAGGCTAGGCACATATTTTAAATTTAGAAGAAAACTTAACTTGGACTCAAGATTTATATTTAAAATAGGTTCAGGGATGAGCCTGAGCCTACATAATTGTAATGCCTCTTTTTCCCAAAGAGTTGAGCGATAGTTGACTTCACCTTGGGGAGTAATGACCCAAAAGTTGAGTTACCTATGAATTACCTACAAAGTTTTACACTAAAATGTCTTAGGGAAGTTTTAATTCAGGAAATTTCAATGTAAAAATATCTTGGGGAGTAATTACCAAATTACCTACGAAGTTTTAAAGTGGAAAATTAAGTAATAGAGAGAATTTTGGTCATTTTCCTCCCAAAGATTCTATATGATAATTGGCCACTCACCCTCTCACACTCGTCTTCTTCCTATAGAATCTCCCATTGTCGAGCATCCTCTATAGACCTTCAAACTTGAAGCCTAATCAATTCATGCACCATTTCCACTCGGTTCCTTCAAGAAATCTTCATGATTTCTCCTCCTCTTTAGGATGCCACTTTTTGTTTTTGAAATAATCCAAAAATATGCACCTTGGGAGCTTGGCCACGGCATCAAAGTAAGTATCCTATTGGGATTTTGCTTCTAAACCATGTAGGGACTTCAAGCTTCCGTGGGCCATTGCAATTTACTTCCTAATCAAGCGCACTTATAGTCTATTCTTTGGCAAGCACCAACCCGTGGAACCTATGGTGAATATGTATAGTGACTGGAAGAAAATAAAAGATGAAAGAATTAAATAGATAGCTTTCTTAAGATTGAAATAGAAAGCCTTCCCTTTCCCTTTAAGTGTGATGTGTAGAATTGTACTATGAACTCACTCAAATTCTTTACTCAAGCTCACAATTCTCGACCACAAGGAAAAGAAAGAAGTGGTTTTTTCTCCTTTTTCAAAGTGTTCTTTTGCTCCTCTCTATTCTTTAATGTGGAAAGCTAGGACTTCTTAGGTGAGGGGAGGTCTAAGTTGTATTTATAATAGTCTAACCCTAGGTTACTTAAGTGTAATTCAAAATTAGCCATACTTAAAATTTAGGGATTCCACATGACTACTAGGGTAAGAATAGATAATCAAATTATCTAATGATTTATCAATTAATAATGTTGTTATTAATTTGATAAATACATATACTACAAGAAAACACTTGTTTTCTCATGGAACTTCTCACGAAAATAGTTCCAAAAGAAATACTCATGCAAGTTCTCTCAATATTCTCTCGGAAACAAGGATGGGAAAGCATGTCTGACGGACGTTCTCACGGTTATAAATGACGTGAGGCATGTCTGTGAGTTGTACATGAGATAAACTATGACAAAAAATGTGTGTAATTATGGTGCAAAGCATGATCATGGATATTCTCATGAATACTGTTCGAGAGATACCTTCCCATGAAAATCTCTCACAAAAAATGTATCATTTAAGGAAATGCATAGTTTCATGGCTAGGTCTCACGGAATGTTTCCTTCAGACCCATCCTATGAAACATAACAGTGAGTATGATCGTGAGAAATGACAATATATAATAGTAGCTTTGACATCTCATCCCAGTTTAGTTTATTATGTTTTCTCTTCTCCCAAACACATTTCTTGTCCGGGTTCACTATCCGAATCCATTCTTCTGCCATTTTGGGCACTTTCTAGCTAGAGGGTGAATTAAGTGGTGTTTAGTCCATCTCCTTCTTCCATTTGAAGAGTTAGACTTGAGGTTGGCCAAAATAATTTACTTTTCTACCTTTGAAGTTTCTTTATTAATGTGCAAATTATGAGTTAGTTTTTTGTTGTTTTTTAGTTTTGTTTAAGTATATGATCATCATGTGGTGTGTGTATATATATATAGCTATTTAATTCATATAGTGATGAATATATGGAGTTTATTCCACGATGGATATAGAGTATTTGGATTATTTTTTCTCATGTTTGGAATTATTTTTGATGAATTTGAATTTTATGGTGTTTAGGGCAAGCTTAATTTAATAAATCAAATTCTATGATATTGATTATATTAAGACAGCTGTTTTTGGGACTAGCTTTTGTTGTATGGTGGATGTAGAGTGCTTGAATGATTTTTCCATATTAATTTGTTAGAATAATTTTTAATGAATTTCAATTTTATATATGGAATATTTATATATGATATAGTTTAAGATTTGGCAAAATATTTTGTGGAGTTGTTGGTATGATGGAAGTTAATTAGTAATTTGTATGCTTATTTGGAGTTAATATATTTAGTCACTATGATTTGATGTATTTCAATGCATGCGTATATATGTTATATGTACAATGGATTTATAATTTGTGTTAAATATTGAAGGAATGTGGAGATTTCTGAACATCATCGTTGGATGAACAATAAGATTCAACTCAATAGTATGAGCACTATTATAGTTGAATTTTACTTAGGTATTGAGGAATTTATTCAATTTACATTTGTATTTAATGTGTGTGTTGACAAAGGAAAGTTTATATGCCCATGTGCTAAATGTAAATACTGAAAGTTTCAAACATTAGATGATATAAGGGCGCATCTATATAAGAAATGTCTTATGGAGAATTACTATTACTGGGTGTATCATAGAGAGGCCCTACCATCGTTACCCTCAACCAATTGAGGTTAAGGTTAAGACCCAATCTGTCTAGCCGTACGAGCAGATGGTTATGGATGTTGCTGGCCATCTTTTGAAAGATAGAATCGTAGAGCAGAAGAGGATCCTAATGAAGAGTGGACCAAGTTTTATGATACGTTGAGCACCCTGTAACCATTATGGGATGGAGTTGAGATTGTTGGGAATAGGTTATCCTGAATATATTTTAATATTAATAAATAAAGAGTTTATTTATCTAAGCATTATTTTCTAGCTATTAAGGTTCCTAGATTATAATAAATACATTTGCATAAAAGTTATGCAAAAGGAGATATGTATATTTGGATGAATCTAAAACAATATTCATAGTTACTGAATAGAGCAGGTCACTCTATTCAATTAAGACTGTAATGTCCGGATTGCCTCCATAAAAAGAATGAGATTCTTTTCTAAGGGAATGATGAATTTCAAATTATTGAAGTAGTATACTTTAAGTAATGACATTATTAAATGAATTGGAATCAAGTGAAATATCAAGTTCAAGTTAATATCGTTACTTTGAACTTGAACTCACACATTGCATTCTCTAGTGGTAGAACCAAAATCCTGATGGATTATAGACTCGTATCCATGACCATTGTGATCTTTGATATACTATGGGTACGACCATTGTGTGACATTGGTTAAGACTCTGTATGTTGGGATCACAGTAGAAATGAACATCCGGGAACATAAATCTAAGAGATGGAGCTCGTAGCATTATATCACTTTTGGTGATTTCAAGAAGACAAATGACATATCTAGGCCTAGTGAAATAATAAAGTAATTACTCATCATTTTTAGATAATTTTACAAAAGTTCTAAAAGATTATATAGTCACTTATCAGATAAAATCTAATACCAGGGAACAAAATTAATATAAGGGGTAAAATGGTAATTTTATCTTGTGTCAATGGATGACTACAAGAGTTCACAAACACTATGTTTGCAAATTGGACAAGTCAATGTTTCTCGTAACTTTTAGGAATTATCAAGAGCGCAATCATGAGTATTTGGTGAAGTGACTTCATGATTAATAAACTTGAATTTTCTTAATGATTAAAATAATCACAAGTTTATTGGAGCCTGAAGTTCCTATGTCTAAATGAATTTCCTACCTAGTTTTGGAGAATTCAATCTACTTTGAGTTAGAATAAATTTAATATAAAGTTTATTAATAGTATTTCAGCTAATGTCTTAATTAAGACAAGAGTTGTCTTAATTTAGAGAACGAGTTATTTTAGGACAAATGTTGTCCTAAGCATACTTGACAATGTGGAAAACATTTTTGTCAGTAAAGAGGCAAAAATAATTCTCACATTAGTTGTCAAATTCAAACAAGTTTTGTTTGAATTAGACATTGAAATTTTAAGACAAAGGTTTGTCTTAATTGAGATAAGTGTTGTCTCCATTTGGACAACTTTTATCTTAGTAATTATTTATAGTTTAACTGCTTTAAATTAATGTTTGAATTGTTCAAATATTTAACTTGAAGAAATTGATTGAAATAAAATTAAATTTCCATTTAATTAAGAATTTCGACTATAGTATTTTATTAGGATAAAATTAATTTTATTTATTTATCTTAATATTGTTGCAAAGTTTAAATTGTTCAAACATGTGAAACAACATCCTCCCATGTGATGGAGAGGTGCATGGCCAAAGGAGGGGAATTGTTCTTTGACATGGTCAAATATATTCCCTCCTAATTATCCTAATTATCTAAGTGAATAAATGTTAGAAATTAAAAGAGTTTTAATTTCTTATATAATATACATTCACTAGGAAACTAACTAAATCAAAGGGATTTAATTAAATGAAATGAAATTATTTAGATTTTAATTCGAGCATGGCCAATTAGAAAGTCACACATGTTTTATTTAACTATTAAATAAAATATTATTATCAAAATTAATAATATCATTATTAATTGATATAATGTTAGATAATATGATTATCTAATTTCTCCCTTAGTAGGCATGTGGATCCCTAATTGTTAGGGATTGATTTTTTGACTACTCTTATGTGACCTAGGGTTAGGTGATGATATATATAATTAAACATTTTCCCTTCTCTAGCCGTCTACGCATATTGAGAGAGGAGAGAACTCTTGTGTCCATCATAATGAGAAGAAAAATTCTTTTGTACGCCATTATAGAGTTCTTCACGCCATACCAAGAGAAAATAAGGGGGAGGCTTTCTAATTTAATTTTGGAAGCTATCAGTTATTATTCTTTTATCTTTTACTGTGTTCCATTACTAAGCCTATTTACCATAGGATTTGTGGATTGGTACTTCCTAAAGAATAGGCGATCAATGTGTTGGTTGGGAAATATATTACAAGATTAAAGTGACTCCTAGAGGTATGTAAAATTCTTATCTATTTTACTTCTCTTTCTAGCATTGAGTTATTTGCATATGTGTTTTGTTTCTACCCATTTGCAAGCTTGAATGTTTTTTAAAATCTTAAAACACATGATTGTACCATAAACACTTAGGATAAACAACTAGATTCAACAAAGATATACTTTGTTCTTTCAACGACTATTAAATTGTTGAGCAGGGGCATGTATGGAT
>JASKGM010007235.1:0-10217 GCA_034509205.1 Ceratonia siliqua | reverse complement strand
AAAAAAAAAGTGGGGTGATAGCTTAGAAAAATTCTACATATATATGCATCAATAATGTCATACAAGACACACAAGTAGTAGAGGTGTCGAATGGGTCAAAATGATTAGGCCAGCATTTTCATGGCCCAAAATATTGAAGGGCGAACATGCCCACTTTTGCTCATTCAAAACCTAACTTGGCCCACTTTTTTCAAGGCCCATAAGGACGCTTCTACATGCAAAAAATGAGATATGTATAGGCATATAAGTAAAAATATTCTAATGAACTAGTTGATTGGGTTTGAGGCTCAAACTCGAACAAAACGATTAGTTTTCAAGTTTTAAAAACTAAATTGAAGCATTAAGAATTATGTAGGGTATCTAGATCATGATTTAATATTGTTTTTGAAATTTCATATTCTACGTCAAGTATAATAATCGAGAGTCATAACAAGATATTCAAATAAAGTAGTATACATACTTCAAATTATAATTAATAGTTAATATATACACAAGTCACACTCTATATTTAAAACACAACTCCAATTTCTTATTATATTATCCAATAATCTGACAACAAAATAAACATTAATAACAAAAGTTAATTATTAAGAGTTTATATGTTTGAGAGTTGGGAGAAAAAGGAAAGGGAAGAAATCTAAAACACGTAGAAAATAAAGGAGAGAGAAGGGAGGGAAAGAGAGAGTTAAATGATAGTATTCCTCCTTTGGATAGGATAGAGGCACTTACGGTAACATAGGCACCGGTGGAGAAGACAATGGCAGCGAAGGGACCAACATGTGCATCTGAGATATGAGCAAGAACAACAGCTGAGAAGGACGTGAGGCCCTCTTGGAAACTCACCAGCATGGCTGCTTCAGCCAGATGTTTCTGCAGCTCCTGATTCTGCTCACCCTTCACTCTGTTTGTGTAAAAAGTAATCAAGATTGACAAACACGCATAGTCCACCAAATTGTGGCTTATAACCAAACCTGGGAAAAAAGAGAGAAAGAGAGATAAGAGGCCATGCAATAATTGTTTAGGTAAGTGAGAATTCAAGGCCTTGTTCAAGTTCAGGTTGCAAATGAATCATACCCAAGCTAAATAGGAGACCAAGGGAGAAACTCAAATAGTAGTTCAAAAAATCATACAAGGCATGAGCATATCTAGAGAATTTATCACCAATATTTTCCATCATCGTCACAGATTGCACCTATTTAATTTCTGCACACTCGCTCAGAGCTTTCCCTATATATATAGATTCTGTTTGGAATTAGGGGGAAACGAAGCAAACCAAAAGAATTGCATTAATAAAACTGAACAGGGCTTATGCTTGATGTTATATATAGATGCTGTTTAATTATTATTATAAACAAAAATTTTAAATATCATAATATATATCTTATACCTTATATCCTATTTAATAATATCAATTATTATAATATATAAAATTATAGTGTACCATACGCTTTAATTTTTTGGTACACCATATCTAGAACTCTGTTCTCTCCACACTTTTTTTTATCTTAATTCTACCATTTTGAGCAGTTAATTATTAAACTTTAGGAAAATTTCATACCACTTTATATTTGTCATTTGGTTTACCTCTTACACATTTTGAAAAATGAGCCACAAAAGATTTGATCAAACTTTGACACATTAATATTTGACTGCGCACGAAGGATGTTTTTTCCAGGAGAACGTACGTCACTTCGCTACAACATATTGTTGGACCATGTCAATAATTTTGTTGATTTTTGATTAACTAAATTAACAGAATAATTAAATTGAAACAAAACTAATTTTTAAAAAAAATTTATAAGCATTTAATTTTACGGAACTCAATTAAACATTTTAATATTTTTAAAGGATTAAAACAATTAATTTACTCGTTAAATTAAAAAATTATATTTTTTCTGAAAATAAAATTAACAAATAAAGAAAGAGAGAGAGAGAGATTGAAAAGGGAACTACATGACTTGGACAACTGCTCAATAAAAAAACATGCATGGAAAACTTTGTTTCCCATTGGATATTTTTTTATTTATTTTTCATGTTTTTGTTGTTTTTTCTTTAATTATTTTCGTTTGTATTTTTATTTTTATTTTTTTGAATTTTTTATTCTTTGTTTTGAATTTTTTTCACTTTCTTTTAGCATTGTGTTCTTTTTTTTTATTTTTTTTAACTTTCTTTTAATTTTTTTGAATTTTCTTAAAAATAAAAATAAAGGGAAAAAATAACAAAAAAATAAAAATATGTGAACATCTTAATGTAGCTTAACTTGACAAGAAATGTAACTGTAAATTCAAACCCCATGGAGTTGGAAAGGTGAAAAAAAAATAGAGACCCACATACGTGTACGTATGATTATTCCCCATTCAATGAAAGTGGAAATTCGTTAACATGTGTGGGAGATTAGTTTTCCAGTACAAGATAAGGTACTTTGGAAGAAAATGGTTGACTGCTTCAGCTATTTGGCTTCCAAGAAACTCAGGTTTCTAGAATTCAATGCAATTTCTTGGGCAGAAAACTTTTCCAGAGGAGGCCAGTTATTTTTGAAACGGGGAATAACTCCCAGTTTTTTTTTTTCTTGCAAGATGGTGAAAAATTCTGCAGAGTCTTCTACGTCAGAAGTCTTCAGGACTACTATCATTCAGATAAAGACACATGGCTATGTCTTCCACGTGGTAGAGTCTTCCACAGGATAGAAAAAGGGAGGGGAACGGAATGAGACCGAGAGAAAACCCCTATTTTCCTATAAGTAGCCTCCAGCGAATCCAGTAATCACATCCTCACCGGCTCCCTCACCCTCCTCCGCCGTTGCTGCCTCCGACATTGTCGCCTCTACTTCCTAGGCAGCCATTGCTTCTCTTGCAGATAATGCTATGTCCTTTGCAATCGCTGGTAGATAGGCGGCAAGTTCCCAAAAAGATGAAGGCAACAAGGAAAAAAACCCAAAAAAGAAAAACCCTAACAGCAATTTGGTAAGGGATTTTAGAAGAAGCTCGTTGTAAAAGAAGAAGATAGAGACCTCGCATAGGCTTCCTTGAACTCGACGGAGAAGAGTAGCTCATAGGGATACTTGGTAGTCACCAGGTTCAAGGTGTCTTGGCGGTGGTTTCCAATGGCAGAGGGTTCTTATTGGTCTTCTCTGCTTAGTCGTCGTCTCTTTTGGTTTTTCTCCTTCTTCAGCTCAACAGATCATAACTTGGAAAAAAAACACGTGGCTTGATTGAAAACTAAGACTCATTATTATCGTAGTACTAGACTTTTTCTGTGAATCACATGTGTAATTTGACTATCAAAATATCCCTATGCTCTAACATTCTCTGAACTCTATTTAGATATTATTTTTCGGCCAATTTCAAGTAACCCCACTTTATGATTCACATATGGAGAATTTGAGATCATTTGTCTTCTCTATCATTTTGGTTATTTTAATGTTTGTTTGTGTTTTTATTTTGTTTTTATAATAAATCAATACTTAACAATCACGTCAGTATTAGTTTAAGTCACATTTTTGTTAAATTTATCTTAACAATATAAATGACTAGACCAAATTGATGACGGAATAAACTTTGAAGGATCAAGTTGATAAAAAAAATCATTAGAGGACCAAATTAAAAATTTTTAAATCTTTTGAGAACAAAAAAGTAATTTAGTAAAAAAAAAAAAGCATAAAAAAAAACCAGCAAAAACAAAGACAAGAACAAGGATGACCCTATTGTCTATTGATGGGCTTCGTTGGCGTTGTGATTTTCTCCAGTTAGTATCATTGGGTTGAGTACATAAAAACCCAAGCCCAATTAAAAGTAGGCTTAAGCATTCTTGCCCAAAGAAAGTCTTTAGCCATGACCTGTTGGTTTTATGAAGCTTAGTTTTCATTTCCTTCAGACAAGATTCTAACTTCGCAGATGGAAATAGAACCACTTAAAGTTATACAATATATTTTGTTTATATTTGTAAAATACAAAAATTGTTTTTTATAACTAGAATTTGATTTTTTTTAAGGCTGGACAAAAACCCAGCTAAACCCAATCTAATAATAACATACATCATTTAAGTCAAAGTTAAGCCCAATTTCGCCAGCTATATTTCAAACCCAACTATTAAGTTTAAATATAAAGTTTAAATTCAGGTTTTTCAATATCAAACTCTTGGGTAATTCAACAGATTTGGTGTTAAATGCCTACCCGGCTACCCCAATTCCCTTCCCAAATTTTGTACCTCCTAACAAAAAATATAAAATAACAAGAAAACAATGAAGCATGCTTGAGATATAAGAGGCCAAAATATTTTTAAAACCATTTTTCATAAACAAGTTTTTGTGGTAGCTTTTCCTTGCTATTTCATTATCATATACTGCCTTTTGCTTGGGATATATAATTGAAATGAAGATGAAAAAATATATAAAAGAAGCAAATCCTTTGAACCAAGTAAAGTAATACTCTGGTTGACTTCTATTCGAATCCCTTTATATATATAACCAAATCTGCATTGCGGCTACGAGTGGTTTGCTTATGTCTGCCACAAAATGTGCAATCCATTCGTGCAATTAAAAGAGAGAAGGAGGCAAATGGTAGTGGGAACACCATGAGAGAAAAATTGGGTGGAAGCTACCAATATCTCACTAACTAGCTATACATTTATTGAGAGAAAGAGCTTCCATTACTCTTTTAATACACCAAACTTCAGAGGTCAAAAGAGAAAGAAGAAAGGGAAAAAGGGAACTGCTTTTACTCTTTCAACTCATGGCCTATGCTTTGTTGTCAATTTGATAGAGCATTACCTTAAAATACCTTTGAAAAATGAAGAAAGCTTCATCACTAGCTAACTTGATGATTTCCCCTTTATTTTTTCTCTCTTATACATGTTTTTTAAATTTGTGCACTCTATTCTTTAGAGAATAACGTGGAGGTGAGTAATTATTGATAATAAAAATTAATGGTTCAAACTTTTATAAAATATGAAAATTTAATAATTAGTGAAATTAGTTTCTTTGATTCATATTAGCAATTATTCACTTGCACTTTTTTTAAGGGTTATTCACTCAATTAGAGTTTGTTGTTCAATTTTGTTTGTCTCTATTTAATTCGAAATTTTATAGTCATTCTCTTATTTAGTTTAAGAATTGTCTGTTAGAACTAGTTATGACACGACTTGAAATTCTCTTACGAATGTATCGACTGAATAAATTCACAAGAATATATTATGATCACATATATTCACAATACAACATCACGCCTATTATTTAATTTATCACACAAAGTAGACATTTCCAAAATAGAACACATGATATTTTATTCAAGGGCAACCTGGTAAAGGAGAGTTGGCTTTGATTTAAATGACTTTATTTTCTTTAAAAAAATTGTATAAATGTTCATATTCTATTTTACGGAGATCTTAAAATTCTATTATTGTTGTAAGTATTATTGGCTTTGATTTAAATGGCTTTATTTTCTTAAAAAAAACAAAGAAGTGGAGAGAATGCACTTTACAAGAGGTGGATTTATCTTGCCCTATGGAAGGGTTTGTTGTTGGGACAAGAGAAAGGCTAGGTTACCCAACAAAGGTTGAGTGCAGGTGGAAGAGAATTCAAGAACCCTACTTTAGAGAATGCTTTTAAATATCCCCAAACATTTTGATTGAAGATAGAGCACTCTTGTAGGATATATATGAAACTTAATTACACTCGTGCAATGTAATTGATATCTATTGCCACCAAGTCGGGTGGCAACTTTGGACACAGCAAAATCAAATAGTGACCAACTCACAAAAGCATAAAGGAACAAAAAGGTTGAGACTTGAGATGAAATCAAATGTGCTCCTCACTAATTTTTCATTTTCTTTTACCAAATATCCCTAAAGACAACTAAATAAAATTATCCCACTGTTATTCTTTTTACAAAGTTATTTCATTGAAAACTTAAGAAACTTATATCTTAAATTATTCCATGGGTCAATGCTATATTACTTTTATGAAGAGTACACTGGAATAGCATTATTTCTACATAGTTATAATAGTGAAAGCGTAGCACCATTCATTTTACAAGACAGAATTTGGATGTTAATATAAACATTTCAGTACAGAGAAGTGACAATTATTTGCTGAAATAACGATTGGCATTTCTTTAAAATGATCAATAAGTGAAGATATTTATAGTTAATCAAACTCTTCGTTTCTAATCATCAACTGTTGAAGAGATTATCTAAGTCAGAGCCACTGCCACTAAAACTGGAACATGTTTTCCAAAGCAAAAGGGAATTGGAAGTTGTCCAGTTAAAAACTTGACCAACAGAGACTGATTGATTTAACCAGCATGCATGATCAGCTAATTTAGAAGGCCCCTACAAAGATCCATTTCTTTCAAATAACCTCACAAAGTGAGTACAAGGTCACGTGGGAGGATCAACCTCTTGGAGACCTGGCATCAAGAAAAGGAGTGGGTGTGAAGGTGGAGCCATGGAGATGAGGGGTTTATGTGAAGAAGGAGGGTGCTTTGTTGGGCAGCTGTCTTTTGTCTTAGGAATGGGGGCACGTGATGGGCACAAGGGCCCCTCTCGAATGTCTGTCTTCGATCCCTCCAAATAATTAATTATGAACTCTTTTACCTGCCTTGGCTTCTATTATCATTTGTTAGTCACTGAGCCTCCATTAATGCTTGACAAAGTTTGTGCAAATTGCAGTCTAGAAATAGCCCTTCTGCATAACACAATGCTCTATGAGGACCAGAGACAAACAGTTGGTGTGCAGGTAATTATCTTCCATACTAGGAGGTGGTTTGGTAATTTACTTGAATCACTAATTGGCAATGGGCCCTTTGAGAGGGTGGGGGAGGACTATATCTTCACAGCTAAGCTGACGACCAAACTTTTGATTAGAAATGAGTCAAGTTGGGACTGTTGAGGAGGTTGGCATTAACTCCAAAATTGCCCTTATCTTTCAAATCTAAGTGGTACCCACCTTTATATTATGCTTCCTTCGAGTAAATGGGTCCCTCTAATCTTCCCCACCATCCATCAATGGCCATACTTTGACAAAGGGCTCTCCTTTGACCACAAAACTTCCGATTGGGCTTCCCCTTCTGCAAATAATTGCACTCATCTTTAAGGTAATGGACCTTTAACAACCTAATAGCTAATATACCCTCAATAGTTTGAAAGAGAAAATTCAAGGGCTACTCACGGCCACATAAATCCAAAAAATTTCAGAGGTTCTCATTATTCACCATGACTAATCAAGCTGATGTTATAGCAGGTTGAAGCATTGAAAGGATTGATGAAAACTACAATCTGGGTATTATCCTAACTTAACAAGCTTGAAGAATCCTCTGTTTCTCACTACCAGGAGTTGTTTCATTAATATGTACAACGATCCGCAATAAATCCACTCCTTAGCAAACAGATAAGGGCAGACCTAACCCAATTGCAATTGCAATTTGCAGAGAAGAAAGTAGGAAGTTGATAAGATTCACTGTTTCTGAAAGGTACTGGAATTAAATTCACCCTTTTGTTCATGGACCATCTAATTAAGTTCCTACTTGTTAGTGAAAGACCTACGACGGCATTATGTAATACTTACTGTTTATAAAACACATATCAGACACAATGCCACACTTCAAAACTTTTCCTATCACAATATTCGTATCCGTGTCCATACTGAAACTCTCGTGGCATATGATATATTCCCTTGGCATTTTAGTTCTCCATTCCCTGTCAAGGATTTGGGAATTTCCACACCAAAAAGGTCCTGTAAGTGACAAATTAGCCTATAACTAGCGGCAAAATTTGTGTTAAGTACACCTCTAAATACTAAGATTCAAGCATAATTTGTAATTTCTAGCATTATTTTGTGAGGAAGTAGCTACCTGTACCTATACATAGTAGTACCCACGGTAAGGGGCCTCCAAAGTCTTATGAAGAATGTCTTACATAGACATGCCACATGGCTAAAAAGTTGGCCTATATAATTATAAGCCATAAACAGGATATAAGAAAGTACGATCATAACTACAAGATACATTTATGGATCAAACTGTTCTGGCTGCATATAGCTTCATGTGCAGGAATAGCAATTGCAGTATACATATAATCTGTGATCTTAGTCAATATCCATGAATATAACTCCACCCATTATTGCCCATGATTGTTCAAACTCTGTTCAAGACCCAATTAAGAACTTTCTTCTTAATCTGCATCACAAGCTTATAATTGGGTGTGCTAGGATGCCAGCTCAAGAAATGCAAGGTAGAAGACAATTTAAATTGTAAAATGGATCAAGGGTTTATGTCTAATACATGTTGGTAACCAATTTAATATACCTGATGATGATTACAGAGCTTGGACCACTTGCTTCTTTGGGCAGATATATTCAACCTCTGACTTCCAACTATCCAGAGCTGGTTAGTGTACATTGTGGCAGTTTTCTGTTAACGTTGCAGGCTTTAACATTATTTTGATGTCAGATCAGTTCGCATGTGCTCACTAGAACTCGTTGATTCCTTCAGCAACTGCAAGTCTGCAACTATGTATTATAGAACTAATTATTAGCACTACTATTTGTTAATTGGGATTGATATTCAATCTCTGAAACAAAACACGTTACTAGCACTGTGTATTATACTGCAACTATGTATTATAGAAACAATGTGTTTTTAAGGTGAAAAATCATGGACCCATTGAAAGCGGTCAAACTCAAATGAGAACAGGAGACTTGAATTGATATAACAAGGTAGAAAGAGGACAATTTGAGGGCACGCACTCATTATTTTGCATGTCAGTGAAAAACTGGGGGGAAAATTCTAAGTAGAGCCCATCTACCAAAAATTATTATATCAAGTCAATTATAAATAGATATATATGCGTAATAAAAATAAATTTTAACTGTTTAATCTAAAAAATATACATATTTTTATTTATAATTGACTTGAACACTAAATCTATCCAAGAATTTCTCAAATTAGAAAAAGTAAAGAGAAGCAAGTGGGCTAGGAAGACCCACATGGCAGCACTGAACCTGATGAGAATCCCTCTGACTATAATTTCTCTGTCAGGCAAATTATCAAACACTTTGTTAGTGAGAACAATTTTAGGCAAACCTTGTCAAGCTTAGCTTGCCGAGATATGGCAGCTCCTTTTTCGGCGTGCAAATAGGGGCGAGCCTATGCGTCTCTGACATCCACATTTCAGTACCCTTTGATCTATGTTCACTCACTCTCACACAAAGATATTATAATAGAATTATAATTACAAATAATAATCATAATAATGTGAAAAGGCCTTACCATAAGGTCTTTTGACCATGACGCACCTCCCATGCTTGTGTATGCATAAAGTACGGCAACTGACAGTTCTCCTCAATCCAACGTCGTTGTTGTTAGTTTCTTTAAGAAGAATTCTCATCACTGTTATTCATACTAAATTATGTTTTAATATCTTTAAAACGATGCCTAAGAATTTTTTTTTGATGTCATTTTGAAGACATTAAAAAATAAATAAATTTAATAAGATATTATTTTAGAATAAAACATCAATTATCTTTTTCTTTTTCTATTCAAATTTGGACTTCTTTTGTACTCAAGGACTAAAAATAAATAAATTGATATATGTTAAGAATCATTTTAACAAAGAGTGATACGAATTAAACTTTTGACCACTTAGTTATTGAGATTTTGACATCATATCAAGAATCATTTCAATCAAAAACTTTTAAATTGTTAAAAATATATATATGAATAATTTTATTATAATAGTATTAAAACCTTCCCAACTTGCTCAAGATAGACTTCAGCCAAGAATTTCCGTGATCATCCAGGTGGCAACCATCTATGGTGCCGACACCCGTGATCAGCTACAGACAAAAGCAGATGAAAGATAGTGGTCGACCACGACAAAAGTCATCAACCACTCCAGGAAAAGCAACAGTAAAAGTAAAGTTAAAGCAGCCGAAAGTTGATTGTGACAGACACACCAACCTCCAGCTGTAACATTACAATGAAATTCAATATAATGAAATGTAAATTCTGTTCGCCTTCATCTATAAAAGGCCTTCAGAATCAGGCATAAGGCATTCGCTTATATTCCCACTTCTAAATTTCTCTTAAATTTTTGGAAGTCTTGTGCGAAGCCTCTTGTAAGTTTTTATCTTCTACAATTGTAATCTTCCACTTTCAGTTATAAAACTCACTCTTTGATCAGCCTGATGAGGGAATGATGTGAAATCAACCAACCTCGCCATG